>PVKE010002753.1:0-43009 GCA_004027555.1 Craseonycteris thonglongyai
TCACACAAATTCCTAAACTTTCTTAAAACATTATAGATTATTTTGCTTTTTTTTTTTTTTCCCCGCTCATCAGCTATTGTTTGTGCTCATGTATTTTATGTGTGAATTCTTCTTCTTTCAACATGGCCCAAGAAAGCCAAAAGTTTGGACACCCCTAAATGATCAGAGTCATAGTTCAAATAGTAAAAGGGGATTCGTTGTTTTTGCTTTGAGTTTCTTTAGGTTTTTATATTTATTTTGTTTGATTTTTTTTTAAGATTTATTTTTATTGTTTTTGACAGAGAGAGAGAAAGATACAGAGACAGAGAGAAGGGGGAGGGCCCAGAACAGTCTCCATAGTTGTACATCATTGGTTTTTCCACATAGTTTCATTCCACAGGTGGGCATGGGCTTCACAGGGCAGGAACTGGGCCAGGGTCTCACCCTGGTGAGAACCGAACTGGGGGCACTCCCTAGTTCAGCATATGGGTCCGCACGGGCCGGGGCCAGGATTCAATCCTCAGTCCCCAGGGCTGCAAAGCAAGCGTTTAACTTACTGCGCTATCCCGGCTTCCCTTTTTTAATTTTTAACATGTCACACTCTAGCATTTACAAAATTGCTAAGGCAAGAAACAAAAACCAGTTCATTTGACCAAAATTTCTTTCATGGCTGCTTAAGAGAGAATTAGCCATCTTCTCAAATCTTGCTATGATGAGTTTTCTTCCTGGACTTGCTCATTCACTTAGTCATTAAAAGACAATAGAAGATTTCTGGTGTCTGGTTGTACATGTAAGGAGCTTGGAGTTGCCACTTGTCCTAACAACACGTAGTAACCAACAACTCCTCTTGGATCTATAACTACTGCCCCAGGATTACAAAGACCAACAGAGAAATACAGGGAGTCTGGGCTTCCCTGAGCAGATACTTGCTCGCCAGCATTGACCACCCTAGGGTAGGGAAACCTAAACTGAAATTCAGGGGTCCCCAACCCCCAGACCCATGGACCAGTACTGGTTTATGGCCTGTTAAGAATCAGGCTGCACAGCACAAGGTGGGCAGGCTAATGAGTGAAGCTTCATCTGTATTGACAGCCGCTCCCATTGCTTACATCACTGCCCGAGCTCCGCCTCCTGTCAGATCAGAGGCAGCATTAGATTCTCAAAGGAGCACAAACCCTGTTGTGAACTGTGCACGTGGGGGATCTAAGTTGCATGCTTTTTATGAGCATCTAATGGCTGATGATCTGAGGTGGAGCTGAGGCAGTGATGCTAGTGCTGGGGAGTGGCTGCAAATAGATTAATATTAGCAGTGAGGTTTGACTGCACTGAGACTATAATCAATCAATTGCTTGCAGACTTATATCAAAACCCTATCAGCGAGTGGCAAGTGACAATTAAGCTGCATCTGGTGCTTGAATCATTTAAAATCATCCCTCACCTCCACCACCCCCCCCCCCCCATCTGTGGAAAAGTGTCTTCCACAAAACTGGCCTCTAATTCCAAAAGGGTTGGGGGCCACTGCTATAATTGACAAATGCTGTCAGTTTTGTGGGAACAAATCTGAGTTAAAATCTCCATGGGGACCCAGTTCTAGGGGACCCTCACAATATTGTAAGATTTACTTCCAAGAGCTCTGCCAGATTCTCCCAGTAAATATCAGAGAAACATTCCCTCGGGCTCCTGGAAAAGGCAGACGGAAAGAGGCCATTTGGAACACAGCAGTCCCTCCTTACCCGTGATTTCAGTTACCCTTGGTCAGCTGCAGTCCAGAATCATTAAACAGAAACTTCTAGAAATAATCTGTTGCACACCAGTCTGAGTAGCAGATGAAATCTCCAGCCATTCCTCTCGGTTCAGCTCAGGACATGAATCATACCGTTGTCCAGTGTCCAGGACATCCACATTGTACACTCCCTGCCCATTAGTCACATAGTAGCTGCCATCTCACTTACCAGACTGACTTCACAGTATCCCAGGGCTTGTGTTCAAGTAACCCTTGTTTTACTTAATAACAGCCCCAAAGCCCAAGAGTAGTGATCCTGGTAATTCAGCCATGCCAAAGAAGAGGCCATAAAGTGCTTCCTTTAAATGAAAAGGTGGAAGTTCTTTACTTAATACGGAAAAAAAAAATTATATGCCTAGGTTGCTAAGATCTACAGTAAGAACGAATCTATTATCCCTGAAATTGTGAAGGAGGGAAAAAAATCCATGCTAGTTTTGCCCTCACACCTCAAGCTGCAATAGTTATAGCCACAGTGAGTGAGTGATAGGTGCTCAATTCAGATGGAAAAGGCATTATATTTGCAGGAGGAAGACATGAACAGGAAACTTGCTCTGATTGATGGCAACATGAGCCAGAAAGCACTGAGCCTGTACGAAGACTTCAGCAAGGGATTTCCTGAAAACCAGAAACCACGTTTGCACAGTTTTATTACAGTATATTGTAATAATTGTCCTATTTTAGTATTAGCTATTATTGTTAATCTCTTACTATCCCTAATTTGAAAATTATATGATATCATAGATATTTAAAGGACTTTTATATATAGGAAAAAAGAATAATATACATAGGGTTCAGTATGTATCATATGTGGTTTCAAGCATCCACTGGGCAGTCTTAGAACTTATCCCCCACAGATAAGGGGGACAGCTATATGCCAGAGCACTTGTTCATTAATAAAGCCTGCCCTCAGGAAAAATAATTAACACGAGCATGGGGGTGTTATCAGAACCTAAACAACCTAGAAAACAAAAATACTCAACTGCAGCCTCCTCTAGCTTTCCACTGTAAGAGAAGGAAAATAACTGGAGCCTATTATAGTTAACCTGTCCCTCCTAAGGGGGAAGAAAAAACCAAAAAACATTTGTGAAATTCACAGTCCCCAAGCATAGGCTCACTAAAAGACTGTGACTTAATAGTAGGATGCACAGAACGCTTCCCTTCCCTGAAAACCTCACCACATTACTGAAGATCTATCTACAGCAGTTCCTTTTATCCAGTACATCATGTCTGACTATCAAGAAAGTTACCAGGCATACTAAAATGCAAAGAACACAATTTGAAAAGACAGAGCAAGCATCAGTACCAGACATGGCAAGGAAGCTGGAATTAAAAGACAACAGAACTCTCACAAAGTTTGGAATAATTTGCTGAGACAAAAGTCAAGGAGCTACCCCCAAAAATCAATTCCAGAGGGATTAAGGATTTAGATGTGAAAGGCAAAAGGTTAAAAGTTATAGAGGAAAGTAGAAAACATCTTTCTAACCTCCAAATGGGAAAGACACAAAATTGCTAATCATAAATGGAAAGACTGATAAATTTTCCCACTATAATATTAAGATCTGTTTATCAAAAGAAATAAAGAAAACAAAAAATGTGCCAATATCCAAATCAAGTTTGCAACATGTAAACTCAATAAAAGACCACTATTCAGATTAGACAAAGAAATGTCACAGATTAGTAAGAAAAAGACAACACAATAGAAAAATGAGCAACAGATCTGACATATTATCACAGAGAAGAAAGATATAAATGGTAAATGAACACGTGAAAAGATGAACAACCTCATTAGTAATCAGGAAAGTGCAAATTAAGCTGATAGTGGGAGTATAAATTGATATACACACTTGGAAACAATTTAAATTTATCAATTTTATGAAGTTGAATGTTCATATACCCTCCAATTGAGCAAATCCACTCCTACATATATTCTCTAGAGCCGTGGTCCCCAACCTTTTTGGTACCGGGAACTGGTTTCATAGAAGGTAATTTTTCCATGTACTGGGGGCAGGGGGGAAGATTTGGGGATGATTCAAGCACATTACATTTATTGTGCACTTTATTTCTATTTTTATTACACTGTAATATATAATGAAATAATGATGCAACTCACCATAATGTGGAATCAGTGGAAGCCCTGAGCTTGGATTTTGATATGAGTTTGCAAGCAATTGATTTATGATGGTCTCTGTGCAATCAAACCTCTCTACTAACGTGAATCTGTTTTTGCAGCCATTCCCCAGTGCAAGCATCACCGCCTCAGCTCCACCTCAGATCATCAGTCATTAGATTCTCATAAAGAGCACGCAGCCTCGATCCCCCACACATGTACAGTTCACAACAGGGTTCATGCTCCTATGAGACTCTACTGCTGCTGCTGATCTGGCAGGAGGTGGAGCTCAGGTGGTGACACAAGCGATGGGGAGCAGCTGTAAATACAGATGAAACTGCTCGCTTGCTTGGTGCTCAGCTCCTGCTATGTGGCCTGGACCCCTGCTCTAGAGAAAGTCTTGTATATTTGCACTGGGAGACATACACTAAGTGTTTATAATAGGGTTATTCAAAACAGCAGAAAGCTATATTTAATACAAATGTCCACCAACAGGAGAATAAATAAATAAAGTGAGTTATAGTCATACAATGAAATACAAGACAACAGAGAAAATTAGTAAGTCAGTAGCACGCAACAACTTGGGTGAACCTTAGAAACACAATGAATGGAAAAAAGCAAGCATCAGGTAACTACATACAAATGATGACTCTTTTAAAATAAATAAAGCTCAAGAACAGCAAAACTAAACAATATTTTTATATTGATAAACCTACATGTAATACATCTTTTACACTTCAAATAATCATTTTATCACATATAAAGCTCTATATAACCAACATGACAATCAAAATATAGAATTCCTTCCTACTACCATTTATAGTCTCACCCATCCCCTCTGCCCCCATCCCTTATCGCTGGAAACCACTCATTTGTTCTCCATCTTCATAATTTTGTCATTTCCAGAATGTTAATAAATTGAACCATACAATACGTGACTTACTGACATTGGATTTTTGTTTGTTTTTACTCAGCATAATGCTCTTGAGATCCATGAAAGTAGTTGCATCCATCAATAGTTGTTCCTTTTTATTGCTGAATAGTATTCCATGGCTTGAATGTACTAGTTTGTTTAATCACTCATCTATAATAGGATATTTTGGTTGTGTTTGGCTATTACAAATAAAGCTTCTAGGAAAAACTGTGTACAGGTTTCAGTGCGTATATAAGTTTTCATTTCTTTAGGATAAATTCCCAGGACAGTGATTACAGGATCATGTGATAAATTTATGTTTAGTTTTTAAGAAACTGCCAAACTTTTTCCAAGTGGCTATACCATTTTAACCACCAGCAGTATATGAGAGATTAAGCTTTTCAGCATCCTTGACACCATATGGCATTACTGCTATTTTTATTTTCGTTGTTCTAGTGAGTGTGTAGTGATAGCTCATCATGGTCTTCATGTGTATTTCCCTAACAGCTAGTGATATTGAACAGCTTTTCAGTGGAATGCCATTTTATACTCTTTGCCGATTCTTTAATAGAATTGTTTCTTTTTTAACTGTTGAGTTTCAAGTTCTCTATATAGTGTCAGGTGTGTGTTTTGCAAATATTTTCTATCAGTCTATAGCATATCTTTTCATTCTCTTCACAGAGTCCTCCATAGAGCAAACTTTTTTAATTTGGATAAAGTCCAATTTCTTTATTTTTCCTTTCAAAGAACATGCTTTTGATGTCATGTTTTAGAAACTCTTCATGCAGCCATAGGTCTTGAAGATTTTCTCCTATGTTCTCTTCTAAAAGTTGTATGGTTTTCTGTTTTATATTTAAGTCTCTGATCTATTTGAAATTGTATAAGGTATTTATTTGTTTTGTTTTGGCTATGAATATCCAACTGTTCCAGCACCGTTTTGGGAGGAAAAAAATGTCTTTCCTTCATTGAATTGCATTTAATAGGGTGACCAGACGTCCCGCTTTTGGCAGGCCAGTCCCGATTTTTAACAATTTGTCCCGTGTCCCACGGTGTTTTAAAAAAGTCCCGATTTTTGGAAAGAATGCACGACAAGCTAGGGAACGGCGGGAGATAGACCCAATTTTTAATCAAGAACCCCCTCCCCCCCGGTCAATGGTGTCCCACTTTACCAATGTTAAAATCTGGTCACCTTATAATTTACATAGTTGTCAGAATTCAGTTGGCTGTACTTATATGTGGCCATTTCCAGCATTGATCTATATGACTACCCCTATGCTAATTCCACACAGTCTTGGTTATAGTCATATAATAAGTCTTCAAATTAGGTAGAGTCCTCCCCCTTTATTCTTCTTTTTCAAAACTGTAAGACATTCTAGTTTCTTTTCCTTGTCATATAAATTTCTTAGAATTATCTTGTCTATAGCTACTAAAATCTTTACAAAAAACTTTATGATAATTACATTAAAGTTGAATATTAATTTGAGGAGAATTGACATCTTCACTATGTTGAATCTTCCAATTTATGAGCATAGTATACATTTTTCCATTTATTTAGATCTTCATTGAGTCTTTCCATAGGGACTTCATAGTTTTTAGCATAATCCTATACATGTTTTGCTAGATTTACACATAAGTATTTCATGTTGTGAGTGATTATAAATGATATTGTATAATATATTTAACTCTAGTCTCCATGTATACATTGCTAGTATATAGAAAGATATAGATTTTTTCTTTATGTTTATTTATTTCATATCTTGAAACCTAGCTACACCCATTTATGAATAGTACGAAGTATAGAACAATTTTATGTCACCCTTTTCATTTTTATGAAGGCATAAAAAATAATAACTACTTTAAACTTCTAAAGAAAGGGAAGTTGGGATGGCTCAGTGGGTTAAGCACTTGCTTTGCAGCCCTGGATCAAATCCCAGCCCCAGCCTGTGTGGACCCATGTGCTGAACTGAGGTGTGCTTCCCATGCAGGAGGCTCCTAGTTCAATTCTCACCCCCTCCCAGGTTCAGCCACTGGTTCGTGGGGGGTGTCTCCCATATAGAAGGCCCCCAGCCCACCTGTGTAGAATGAAACCATGCCAAAAAACTGGTGACATAGCTCTATGAAGACTGCTCTAGGCCTTCTCTCTGTTTCTCTCTGTCTCTGTCTCTCTCTGTCTCTGTCAAAAGCAATAAAAAAAAATTTTTTTTAACTTATAAAGACTATGTATTAAAATGAAACTCAAAGTTGTTTTCCTTCTATTTTATTTTGGGCACCAATTATGCAGTTACACTTGGTTTAGGATCAGCCTGCCCCCCAATCTCTGTCAAAAAAAAAAAAAGATAACATTAAAATATCGAACTAGAATTAATTGTAAATCAAAAAATTTAAATTGCCCTCATTTAGAAGAAGGCTATGTTTAACTTCCTTTTGATTTAACCTCTTGGCCATTGCGTAACCATCTGAAATGCAAAAAACACTAAATCTATCATACAGCTTTCTCCATTTTTTGCAAGCAGAACACCAACCTCCTATTATAATGGGCCAACCTCCTTATTCACTTAGTAGCTCCTCAATTCTCCACCAAGAATGCCAAATTTAACAAACCTTGAGTTTATATACTTTATCTCATTGTTACTCAGCCTGCCAAAATAAATGAATACTAACTGAATACTCCTGAAATGTCTAGTGTTGCCAATAATTTAGAAAAAGTTTGGGTTGAGACCTACAAAAATACTACCTAAACTTCATAACTAATTTATACCCGTTTTTAGTAGGTTTGGGAAGCCCAACGCAATGTTGTTTCCACCCTTTTGACTTTCCTTTAATTCACGACACACAAAAGAGGTAAAGTGAAAAAGACAGTAGTGATACCATTACAGATAACTTGACAATTTTAATCTAAACAACATGAAAGCACAAAAGGATCCACAGTGTCTCCCAGCGGAGTACAAGACCATCCCCTCATTGCCAAGCACTGCCCCCACCCTGCCCCAAGCTTCACCAAATGGGGATGGGCCAGCAACTGCCTAAGCGCTAGGAGGCGTGGCAGCCAGTGACCAGCACACAGCAGGTCTCTTTTATCACTTCTCATTTGATTACAGAACTTTCTTTAGTTATTTCTTTAGGGTAAGTCTGCTAGTGACAAATTTCTAGGTTTTCCTTTAGCTGAGAATGCCATTATTTCTCCTTCATTCCTGAAGGATATTTCCAGTGCATATAGAATTCTGACTTGACAGTTCTTTTTTCTTTTTTGTTTGTTTTCTTGTTTTTCTTGTTTTTTTATTTTTGTTTTTGTTTTTTTGCATTTGAAAAATATTCTGCCACTTCCTTCTGGCTTTCATGGTTTCTGATGAGAAATCCACTCTTACTCTAATTGTTTTCGCCCTATAGATGAGGTCCCATTTCTCTCCTGTGGCTTTCTTTTTCAGAAGTTAGACTGTGATATGTCTTCATGTGGATTTCTTTGGGTTACTCTAACTGGAGTTTTACCCAACTTCTCAATACTCTATGTCTGTGCCTTTTGTCCGATTTGGAAAACTTTCAGCCATTGTCGCTTCAAATACCTTTTTAGTCTCTTCCTCTTTTTATCCTTCCATAATGCTGATGCTGATGATACACATGTTAGGCAATTTTAATGTTCCCATGGGTCCCCGAGGATGTCCTTTTTCCCTTCATGTTCAGTTTGAATTGGTTAATTTCTATTACTTTATCTACAAGTTCACCGATGGTTTCCTCTGTTCCCTCCATTCTCCTGTTGAGTGCCTTTATTGAATCTTCTTTTTTTTTTTACTTCATTTATTATGTTGTTTAGTATCTAGGAGACTAAAAAAGATAACATTTAAAAAGAACACAAAACTCAAGCCAAAACATAGTTTCTTCTTTTGCAGTTGCAAAGGAAACAACTATCTTCTGCTTCCTAATTAAGGAATGAATTGATGAGCCGGCAATAGGTCCAAGGCCACGCCCTCTGCTGTGACTCGCACGTGGAATGGCCATGCTTCCATTCCACAGCCCTCCGGTAGAACACGGCCTGAGAGATCCTCTTCAGGGCCACATGGCTGCTGTGGGTCTGATGGCCTCCAGGAGACAGGACAGACAGTTGAGGCAGAATGAAGCACTGTTTTAGCATTAAGCCATAGCTTGCTGTGGAGCTATAGAGAGCTTTTCTACTCCCGCCTCTCCAATACTTCAGCCCTTCAGCTCCCTCAGATCCCTGATGCTTTGCATGGGCTTTCTCTTTCTCCTCTCTCCTCGGGCATCTGCTTCCTGTGGCTTTCTGCTTGTTTTCCTGGCCTCTGACCCATTTTGCCTTCAATTAGCATCTTGTGCATGTGTAGATTCCCTAACCCAACCTCCTGACCAAGGCCCTTCTCTTATCCAAATACCACTTGGACATGATAATGGGTTCACTTTCAGTAACACTTACATTGTTTTCTAACACTAATGGAATATACCGGTAGATCTTTCTTCTCTTCAAAGTGGGGGTGGGGGAGATTGATTTTGAAAGCCCCAATCCTCTCTCTAGGAGATACCAGCTGCTTGGTATAGGTGTTCCTCCCATCCCAAGTCCAGCACGTGGAGGCAGGGAGAGAAATGGGCAGGAGGACAGATCAACACTGAAAAGTTTGATACATACTAACAGCAAAAACTAAAAGTAACGAGGCAGAAGTCGTCTACTTTTAGGAATTTCATCTGTGTTTGGGGAGAGGAGGAGGGAAGGAGAGGGCTGAGGAGAAGGGGCTGGAAATGTAAATAGTCTCTGGAGATAGGGGCAGGAGGGGCTTCCCAGGCAGACAGCACCATCCCACCGCCTCCCGGAAACAACACTTCCCACCTTTCTCAGGCTTTTGCAACCCCGCAAACGGCTCCCTCCCTGTGCTGCAAATGGCATCCTTCCCTGCCCTCAGAGAGGAAACCTGGCGAAATGGATTGCAGGCTGCTTTGCTCCTCAACCTCGCCCTTTAGCCATCGTGGAACAGCCTGGCTGTTTCTTGACCCAAGTTCCCAGAGAATCAAGAGTGTGTAGGTTCTGTGTGTCTCACCTGTACATCGGGGAGTCCCTGGTGTGCTAGGTGTGACGTGGCAAGGCCATTAATGCCACCTGACACAATCTGCATGGTACAGACAGGAACTCGCGGACTTCCCCCAAACGTCATCCACTGGGCACCACTGCTACCAGCGTCTGGGCCTGGGGATGTGGACAAATGACCCTGATCCCTTCATGGCCGGTCTATTCAATCCTGTTTCTGTCATTTTCCTCTCCCTGGTGAGCAATTTAATTAGGCTACGAATCGATATGGATCTCTGAGCTGGAGGAAGATACAGCACGAGGGAGAGAAACGGTTCCCCCTTGGATGAGTTATGGGCACCAGTGAGCTCTTGTCAGATCTGTCCTGTGCAGTCAGCAAGGAGGGAGTATTCCAAGCTTGGATCTTCTCCCCCTGCTCCCCTAATGCCTCTTCCATGAATGCACGCTCAGCACCGAGGTCACACAGCAAAGAGAAATAAAGAGACGTCCCTGCTCTTCCCTACCCTGCACATCCCCACATCTTTCCCACCTCGCCCTCCTTCCTTCAGGACTTGAAGGAAGAGGGAGGACCCTCCAGGCAAAGGTCAAGCCCTCCATTTCCGTCCTGATTCCCCCCTCCAGCATCATCCACAGCTCACTCCTTCCCTTTTCCCCTCTTTCTTCTCACACCTTCCAGACCACATCTCTGGGCTCCTTCCCCAAAGTGGTAAAATAGCCTGAGGCTCCCTCATCCTGCAGACCTGCCTTCTATTTCCTTACCCTTTGCCATCTCACTTCTCTCCTCTTCTCCACCACAGTTCCTAAAAGACAGGTCTATACTGACTAGTTCTATCTTCCCTACTTGATTTATTCCTTAACTCATTACAACTAAACTTCTACCTGCTTTCTCCAAGGTCCTTAACGATTTCCAAGTTGCCAAGTGCAATGCCCTTGATCTTTCTGCTCAGCTCTCCTGAGACCTACTTCACTTTTTGATTCCCTGATAGTATAATGGCCTAGCTCTCCTGGAACCTATCGCACCATTCCAGGCTTTTCCACTATCTCCTCCTCTTTTGACCATCCCATAGTAATGGGCAATCCTCACTGTCTAGGGTTACTAGATCTAGCAAATAAAAATACAGAATGTCCAGTTAAAATTTAATTTGAGAGCAACCATGAATAATTTTTTAGTATAAATATGTCCTAAATATTGCATGGGATATTCTTATAATAAAACACGGTTCTTCGTTGATCTGAAATTCAGTTTTAACTGAGCATCTGTATTTTATCTGTTTCTTCAACACTCATCTCCTCTTTCTAACTTCTTATATTGATGTTTTCTATTCCCACAGCTTCAATAATTATCTTTTCTCAGCTAATTCCTAAATATTCATCTCTAGAAACAACTTTTCTCTCTCTCCATGACTTTCTTTGGATGAATTTTGATTTAAAAATATACATATATTGCATTAAGTGTTATTTATTTTTACTGTGGAGCTTTATTGTGCCCTCTTTCACTTTGTACCAAAGTGAGTGCCCTACTCACCTCCCTGCCCACCCCTAGAACCAGCCCCATAGCACCCTGTGCATTCCCAGCTTCCATCCCCAGTTCAGAGATGACGTTCATATATTTAATATTGGACAGATCGTTCTTGCTGGCTGCTTTGATACAATTTCAGTTATTGGGTCTGCCTCAGACACATATATTTGAAGCATGTGGAAACTCTTGTCCCAGACTCTCCAGAGGCACTTCTTTTTTTTTTTTTTTTAAATAATATTTTTTAATGTATTTTTTAAATTTATTTTGACAGAGAGAGAGAGAGATACAGAGACAGAGAAAGAACTGAACCAGGGGTGCTCCCAGTTCAGCATATGGTTCCGCACGATCTGGGGCCGGGATTCGATCCCTGGTCCCCGGCACTGCAAAGTGAGCGCCTAACCCACTGAGCCATCCTGGCTTCCCCCAGAGGCACTTCTTAAGGGACATGTTAAGGTGAGAGGGAGCTTCCTTTCATTTCAGCTCATGACCATCTCATGAGGTTTTATTACACTCTTTTGTATGGATGAGGAAATGGAGGCTAAGACTAACTGAGATTATAAGACTTTAAGGCTGGGCTGAATCTTTCTGTTCCATCACAGTATCTCTCAAGAGGCCATGGACATGGTTAAGACACTTCCTTGCCTTCTTAACTCACATTTGCACAGAATTGCTCATGTGTAAAGAGCTTTCAAATGCATCACCTCATTTGAGTTTCAAGGTAATCCTGAGAGGTTAAACATCTTGTACCTAAGACTCATCAATTCCATTACATGGGTGAGGTCTTATTCAGAAAGGTTAAGTAACAAAACCCAAGGTCACCAGCTAATAATGATCAAAACCAAAATTAAGAGCCCAGATCACATGAGGCTTAGTGAGTTATGCTTATCAGTATACCTTTTCTACCCTAGAGAAGAGATCTTTGACCCAAGACCATGTTCATATCACAGTGAGCACCCTAAAGGAATAATATCTGGGACTGGAAGTTTTTTGTTTTTTTTTTTGTTTTTGTTTTTTTTTTATCTTTTCACATTTATAGAGAGAAATTATCTTTTTGTCTTCAGTGCATAGTTATTTCTATTTTACTTTTTGACAGATAGAGAGAGAGACAGAGATAGAGACAGTTAGAGAACCGAACTGTGGGAACTCCCCAGTTCAGCACGTGGGTCCTGCCTGGACCGGAGCCGGGATTCGATCCTCGGTCCTCGTGGCCTCAAAGCGAGCGCTCAACCCGCTGAGCCGTCCCGGCTTTCCCCTGGAAGTTTTAATTAAGAGAAAATTAGCACCCACGGGAAGGAGTCTGACATATTAAGTGCTATCTCCTGATGAGGAAGTTCTAAGGTAAACAGGGGCATCAGAAGCAGAGAAGGGTGTCACCACTAGAAGGTTGGGGGTGTACAGAGGGTGTTAGGAACCCCTGGAAGAATGAGGCCATGAAGAGGCACAGAAGGGAAGACCAACCTCAGCCTGCTTTACCGCTTTGCCAGGGGACATTCTTCTTGGTGCTTAGAGCCATTGAAATTGTGATTAAAGCAACTGTCATCAAAGCAGCTTCAGTTCAAACCCCTCAACCTTTCTGGATTATGTGCTACCAAAAAAAAAAGGGGGGGTCCATTTCCAATTTCCAGTTCCCACTTGTGCCCACAAGGCACAGTGGAGACCATTCAGATAGGAAGAAAGAGCCGAGCAAAGTAAAGATTGGATATGGAAGGCGAGGGCAGGGCAGGAGGCAGTAGGACATCATTCCAACCCAAAGCTGAAGAGAAACCTGGCAAGCACCCCACTTTGGAAAGGAATCACATTTCGTGTTTCACGCCTGGGATTATACCTCTATCACGACACACACAGTGGGCACTTTCAAGCATTTCATTATTCGAACGTGCCAAGTGGCACAGCTGGTCCCAAGTTCATAATTGCTACATGCCTCCTTCCCTGGGGGCGATGCCGGGCCCTGCTGGCACGCCACAGGGCAGCGTGGCCTCCCCATTCTCTAACATTAAGCAGCTCAAAGACCAGCCTGGCAAGTTTAACCACACAAGAATAGAAAACATCCCAGGCAGAGTGTGAGAGACTAATCTTATACACAGCAGGCTGGCTAGGTGTAAACAAGAATGGAAAGAAAACATACTGCCTTAAAAAAAAAAAATCATTGTTTTAGAGACGGCCAGAGGGGGATAAATTCATCCCCGAATATCATGGAAGAACAGACGCTCAGAAAAGTGTGAGATCACAAGCCAGGTGGCTCAGGGATTAACAGTGATCTGTTCCAATCTGCCAGCTCATCCCTTGGGCTTTGGGCTTGATTTTCCAGGCTCCTCTCCCTGTGTTATGTGCTTGGGAGTTTTGCTTGCTTGCTTGCTTGTTTGTTTGGTTTTGGTTTTCCTTCCATGCACCGCAACTAGCATTTTTAAGGCTGTTGCCACTTTCCTCTCATCTTTCTTCTTCTCTAACCCTACAAATAATGCTGCTGCAGAGAACCGCAAACCACCGTATTTCTATCTTTCATTAAACTGAATCATGTGCTTGCATGCAGGGAAAACATGTTCCCATGCTTGTACTGAGTCTTTTGAAATTTTTTATATGATAACTGTGCATTACAAAACGTAGGGCAGCAAAACTCCAGCATCTTCTATCTTTTCAATCATTCTACCAACGATTAAGCATGAGCGGGTGCTCTTGACTGGAGCCTGCGGATAACAGAAATGAACTGTCAGATCCTGTCTCTGAGGACCATACAGTCCAGTAGAGGAAAGAACCTAGGAAACAGTTATGAAAAGGGGTGAAGTTACCTTTACCCCCTCTGCTTTACAGTGATAATGTGTACCCCAGCCTCCATGCCAAAAACGTCTTTGCAGGTCAGCTGATCAAGGTATTAGGCACATGTGGCTAAGCCAACACAGATGTTGGACAGGACTCTTGTTCTCCTATGAGGTGAGAAAGTCCTCTTCTAGCACGTTCTCCTGCATTCTCCTCCACTTCCATCATTGCCTTGCTCTACATACCTATTCTCACCTTCAGACCTCCAAACTGCCTTGCTTGGACCTACAATCCTTCCTAGCTCTAGTTGTTATTATTATTATTATTTTAGATTTTTTTTTTAAAGAAGCTGTGTGTGAGACAGACAGACAGACAGACAGAAAGAGATGGAGAGAAGGGGAGAGGGCTCAGAGCAGTCTCCAGAGTTGTGCATCATTAGTTTTTTTGACATAGTTTCATTCCACACAGATGGACGTGGGGCCTCATGGGGCAGAATGAAACCAGGGCCCTCCCCCAATGGGAGGCAGTTCTTGCTGCCATCCCAGCTCAGCTGCCCACCATAGCTCAGCATGTGGAGCTGCACAGGCCGGGGTCTTGACCCCCAGACTCCATGTTTGCAAGGCAAGTGCTCAACCTGTTGAGCCATCCTGGCATCCCCTCTAGTTATTATTATTGATGGTACCCATGTTATACATATTTACTATGTGTGAAGAATGGCTCATATATTAGCTCATTGAATTTTCAAAATATCCTGCAATGGGCTTTGTTATCCTGGTGTTAGAGTTCAAGAAAAGGAGCCTCAGAACATTTTAGAACCTTGCACAAGGCCACACAGCTGATAAGTAGAAAAACTGAGATTAGCACCTAGGATGTGTGGTAAGAAAGGCTCTTCAACAGCACACCAGTCTCCCCTGCTAAACTGTTCACACCAGGAGGACAGGCATCAACCTTTCCACTCTTTTCCTAGTCCCTAGGCAAAGGGGCCTGGGAGCAAGCCAGTAGAATAGGCATTGACCTGCATGGTGTGCTTTAAGGGAAGCTGGACAAGGATGGGTTAAAAATATCTCCACCATCGCCTCTCAAGCGCCTGGAATTTCACCACTGGAGGTGCATGACTTCGGGCCTTGAAGTCTTCCTGCTCTTCAGAACTGCTGCATTAGAGCACGATGCCTTGGAGGGGTCACACTCAACTGAGACCTCAATGAGGGTCAGGCCCTTGGAGAATGAGTCCCAGGGGAAATGTCTCCAAAGGAGCCTGGGAGCTCCGTGAATGGGCAGGTGGTCCTGAGAGGAGGGTGAGAGGTTCTGAATGCAGGTGTGGGCATTTTGCCTGACTCCACCATTGCTGTCCCCAGCTCAAGATGAGGCGGTCGGAAGGTACATAATTCTCTCGATTTGAGAAAGCCCTGCTTTAATCAGGTGTAAGTGTTGGAGGCATGGGGCATGGTGGTGGGAGGGCATCAAGGGCTGAGAACCATGAGTATTGTGAAGGCATAAAAGAAAAGAAGACAGATTCCTTGCCCTCAAAGAGCTTACAGTCTCTCTGGAGAGAAAAAATATCAATAGCAAACAACAATGGGTGAATAAGACAAGACCGGAATGACCAAACACAGAACATCCTCAGGTGCATAAGAGAAATCTCAGGAAAAGGAGAGCTCAGTGGAAGAGAAGGCAGTGTCAGTTCAGTGGACAAGGGGGTGGGAACACAGGAACCCAAGAACAGGACCAAATAAAGAGATGTAATGAACAAGCTGGTGAATGCCTGTCTTATGCCAAAAGAAGATCCAGATGGCCCCAACTCATTGCTACCACAGCACCCCCAAACCAGGAAAAGCACCCTGGATTTGACCACCAGGATGCAAAATGAGGTTAGGATGATCTAGAAATAAAATGTAGAAATAAATTCATATAGTGAATAAATCCAGCATTTCAGTCGTAGGTGAAAGTACCAGATTTATACATTAAGACACATAGCAGATAAACCTGATAAAACATTAAGCAAATCTAAACCCCTCCACTAAAACTGCAGGAAAGAGATCTGATGACCACCATGGGCCAACAACCTTGGAAAATTCCAAGATCTTCCACTGGATTCAGCTATGATAAAGAATCACTTATCCCATGACCTTTCAACCAAAGACAAATGCTCTGGGGCTTTCACTTACTACTTCCTCCACAAGCAGGAAAGGTTACTTCTATTTACTCTAACTCATTTTGTATTTTTTTAAAAAGATCAATTTATCTAATTCCTACAAAGAAAACAACTGCAAGGAAGAAAGGAAGGAAGAAAGCAAGCAAGCACTGACCTTTATTTGCTAAATGAGTTATTTTACTGATGGCTACAGGTGATTATGTTCTCACCATTCTGAATAACAACCCTTTGTACCTCTTGACATAAGAGAAACCAGTAGCTACAGCCTAAGACTTAGCTGTGAGTGAGCAGAAAAAAAAAAAAAAAAAGAAAAGAAAAATAGAAACACAAAGGGACTTGAACAAGAGGTGAAAGGTGAGGAAGGAGGATCCACAAGAAATCCTTCCTCTGAGTTTCTTCATTGAATTATTACAGCATAGCTTTCCTTTACATTCAAGTTGGCTGCTAATGAGCTACGTTGCCACAAGTTGTCTATTTCCCTCAAGGTGGCTGCATATCTGAGACATAAACTGCAAAGATCTGTGCTTCAGTCTGCTTGCTAATAGATTTGTAGTAACCTCCATGGAGACACACAGATACAGTGATCACATTACCCAAACCCACAACTAGACACAGACTTTAATAAAGGGTGCTTGTTCTTTATTTCCAGATCCAAGAAGCAACTTGGTTAATGCAGTTCCAGTGCCTAAATGTTACAATTTCTGAGACATCTTGGTGTTCCAAGGAACAATGTGAAAAAAAAAAAAAAAAGATTTAATTGTGAAAATGTGGGTGGTGATTATTATACTGGAGCAAAATGACAATACCAGTATTTCTGTATTTAATATTTTATAACAAAAGGATTCAGGGGGTGCTAGGATAGCTCAGCAGTTTGAGTGCTTGCCTCACATCCATCTGTGTGAAATGAAACCATGTCACAGATAATGATGTACAACTATGGAGACTGCTCTGGTTCCTCCTCTCAAACAATAAAATAAATCTTAAAAAAAAAAAAAAAAAAGGGATTCAGAACCCATAGATAGAAATCAGAGGAAAAGAATATTTAATATATTTTAAATAAACAAATGTATCAGCATTATGTAAAATGTAAAAAAATAGCCTAAACAATATCATCCTATTAATAATTATCAATAGATCTTTAAAATTAAGTATTAAAAAATACATAATCTCAAAAATGAAAAATGCTAAGTCATGAAAAGTTGAGAATTAGACCACTTTTTTGAATGTCTATAAAGAATTTTTTAAAGTGTATAAATGCTGTTGCTATTGAGCTGAGAACATATTTTTGTGAAAATTTCTTCACTGATTAAAAAAAGCACTAGTCAGGAAAATTATGATGTATTTATGCACTATCTCCATAAGTTTTTCTCTGACTCCTTCATCTTCAAATAATCAGAACTCTCATTTGATAATTTTAAGGAGTATTTTTAAACTTTGAGGAGTATTTTTAAACATAATTTTGTATGTGGCATGGTAGTGGGGTGGGACGGTGGAGGGCTAGAATGAAACCTATCATATTTTTCCACATATAAGGTGCCACCCATGTATAAGATGCCCCCCATGTATAAGATAACCCCCCATGTATAAGATACCCCCCATGTATAAGATGCCCCATATTTTTTTAACCCAACATTAAGAGATCAATACATGGGTTACTCCTGTGAATAAGACAGCCCCCAATTTTTGGTCTAACAATTTTAGACAAAAATATCGTGTTATACATGGAAATATATGGTATTTATTTACCCTGAGCTATAATTAGCTTGAAAGCAAGAAGCAAGCATCTCAGATTTGTCTTCCTCTTCTTTAGTTTCTCATTATAATGGTGAAGACCTCAATACTCAGCTGCCTATCTCTCTTTCAAACTCTTCTCTTATAGTGGACACACCCTTAGGTGATCCCCAGGGAGTCACTAGGTAGTATAATCCCCGCTCCTGAGTGCCAGCACAACTTGTCTTGCTTCAGCCAGTAGAATAGAGCAACATCAATGGGATAGTCATTCCCATGATTAGGTTACATCACATAATACTCCATCTTAGCAGGCTGGAGGGAGAGGTTTTCCTGATGGCTTGACACTGCCACATTGTGACAGGGCCTGTGAGAAGTTAAGTAGCCACAAGGCAAGAAATGTGAGCAGTAACCAGGAGCTGAGAAGGCCCCAGGTGACAACCAGTAAGTAAACAGGAGACCTAAGTCCTATGACCTCATCTTAATACCTCAAATAACCTTGTGAGTTTAGATGAAAAAACCCAAGCTCCAAAAAGGACAAAGTCCAGCCAAAATCTTGACTACACTGTTATGAGACCTTAAGCAGAGGGCCCAGCTAAGCTGCACCCAGATTCTTGATCCATAGGGACTATGGGATAATAATTATATGTCGTTTCAAGGCACTAAATGCATGGTAATTTGTTATACTGCAATATACAAGTATATACAGTGCACATCACGTCATTATCCACTTTGAACACCAATAACAATCATTCTTTTTGTTTGTTTTTTGTTAAAGATTATTTTATTGTTGGAGAGAAGATGTGTGTGTGAGAAAGACAGAGAAGGGTGGAAGGACCAGAGCAGTCTCCATAGCTGTACATCATTAGTTATGACATGGTTTCATTCCACACAGTGGATGTGAAGTAGCACATGGCAGGAACCAAACGGGTGGCCTCCCACATGGGAGGTGAGAACCTTCACCACCATCCCAGCGGTTACCAGTTGCACCGCAGCTCAGCATATGGTTTTGCACAGGCTGGGGCCAGGATTCGATCCCCAGACCTCACAGTTGCAAGGCAAGTGCTCAACCTACTGAGCTACCCTGGTATCCTGTTTGTGTTTTCTCTTAGCACGTTCTTACTTTCTGGCACTATAACATGTTTCAGGCTCATTTTGCATACTTCTTGCCCCAGTCTTGTTAGCCATTTTTCCAGAGTCCCAGTTCCCTTTATTAGCAAATGGTATTGGAAACCAAGATTAGGTGGTAGGTGTGGTTATTGCTACAATAGTGTCATTTCTACTAAGCCAAACCAGTTTTTCAGTCTCTTAATATGGGACCTTGGAATGTCCCTTCATGCTTAATTTATTTTAATTTATTCAACAAATATTTTTTACAGAGAATATTATTTTCCAGACATTATTTAACTCATTTTGCAAATATTAACTCATTTACTTCTCATAATAACCTCATAACAACAACAAGAAGGCAGATAGTATTATTAACCCCATTTTATGGATGGGAAAACAGAGGCATTGAAAGGTTTGGACATGTGCCCAAAATTATGCAGCTAGTCAGTGGCAGGGCCAGGAAGTGACCCCAAGCCTCCCCAGACTTAGAGCACTAACTATAGTGCCCCATTTCCTCACAATGGTAAGAACCTCACAGAGCATACATAACATTGATGAATTAATTAATCTACCCATTTATTCTCCAACAAATATTTCTTATATGCTCACTGGATGTCAAATTCTCTGCTAGATGTTAATTGGTGTGTAATGCCATTGAAGATACTTCTTGGCCCAATTTAAAATGAAGGAAGAGGCTGTTGGAAAGGACTCTGGCAGCTGCCTGGGATGAAGTTGGTTACAAAAACCACTCTACTCAGTAGTTGCAAATATATGATGGCTAGCTGGTAAATTCTGCCTCCACTGTAATATTTTTTGTTATATTAGACATATCTGGATATAACCGGTTCTGTGTAGTCACACAGTATCTCCCCTCCATCCTTCTTGACCTCGCACACACAGATGCTAACATTTTTCACCCAATGTACATGGAAATAGAAGTGTTCAGATGTTTGGTTTAAACAGTGTGCTGTTACTAAATTCTTAACAGCAGTAAAACTTCCTCCAATTTTTTTGAAATTTTTGAAAAAGATGAGGACTTCTTTTTTTATTTTAAGATTTAGTTTATTGTTTGTGAGAAGGGGAGTAAGGGGGGGGGGAGGGCCCAGAGCAGTCTCCATAGTTGTACATCATTAGTTGTGACATAGTTTCATTCCACACAGGTGGATGTGGGGCCAAACTAAGGGCCTCCCACATGGGAGATGAGAAACTTCACTGCCATCCCAGCTGTCACCAGCTGCACCATACCATATGGGAATACTAGCCTTGAGTGACACATTAGACCAGATGAATTTAATTGATATCTTTATAACATTTTACCCCAAAGCAGCAGAATATACATTTTTTTTCAATTACTAATGGAATGTCTTCTAGGATAGGCCACATGTTAGGCCACAAAATAAGTCTAAATAAATTTAGGAACATTGAAATAATACCAAGAATCTTCTCCAATCACAATGGCATGAAAATAGAAATAAATTACATTAAAAAAACTAAAAATATATACAAATACACAGAGGCTAAAATAACATGCTACTAAATAATGAATGGGTTAACAATGAGATCAAGGAAGAAATCAAATGATACCTTGAGGCACATGATAATGAAAATCCAATGACTCAAAAATCTATGAGACACAGCCAAAACCATTACAGGCCTACCTTGAGAAACAAGAAAAATCTCAAATAAGCAATCTACCCTTACATTTAAAGTAACTAGAAAAAGAAAATAAAGCCCAAAGATAGTAGAAGGAAGGAAATAATAAAGATAGAGAAGAAACAATAAAGATAGAGAAGAAATAAAAGAAGCAAAGTCTAAAATAAACAATACAAAAAAAAAGAAAATCAATAAAACCAAGAGCTGATTCTTTGAAAAGGTAAACAAAATTGATAAACCTTTAACGAGACACATCAAAAAAAAAAAAAAAGAGAGGACCCAAGTAAATAAAATCAGAAATGAAAGAGAAGTGACAACACTACAGAAATAAAAAGGATTATAAGAAAATACTATGAACAATTATATGTCAACAAGTTGGACAATATGGAAGAAATGGATAAATTTCTAGAAACATACAATCTTCCAATTGAAAAATGAAGAAACAGAAAATCTGAACAGACTTATAACTACTAACAAAATCAAATCAGTAATCAGAAATCTCCCAACAAATGAAAGCCCTAGACCAAATGGCTGCACAGATGAATTTTACTAAACATTCAAAGAAGAATTAACACCTATCCTTCTCAAACTATTCCAAAAAATTCAAGAGGAGAGAAAGCTCCCAAGCTCTTTTTACAAAGCCAGCATTACCCTGATTCCAAAACCAGACAAAGACATTACAACAAAGAAAATTATAAGCCAATATGTCTGATGAACATAGATGCAAAAATTCTCAACTAAATATTAGCAAACAGAATTCAGCAATACATTAAAAAGATCAGAAACCATTATCAAGTCAGATTTATTGCTGGGATACAATGTTGGTTCAATATCCACAAACTAATTAATGTAACATACCACATAAACAAATAAGGATAAAAATTATATATCATATGAAAAGATACAGAGAAAGTATTTGACAAAATCTAGCATCCATTTATGTTTAAAAACTCTCAGCAGGGAAGCCGGGATGGCTCAGTGGGTTAAGTGCTCACTTTGCAGCGCCAGGGACCGGGGATCGAATCCCGGCCCCGGCCCATGCGGACCCATATGCTGAACTGGGAGCTCCCCCAGTTTAGTTCTCTCTGTGTCTCTGTCTCTGTATCTCTCTCTCTCTCTTTCTCTGTCAAAAATAAAAAAATAAAAAAATATATATTTAAAAAAAAAAAACTCTCAGCAAAGTAGGAATAGAGGGAACATACCTCAGTATAATAAAGGCCATATATGACATAATAAAGGACACAGCTAACATACTCAACAAGGAAAAGCTAAAAGCGTTCTCCTTAAGATCCGGGAGCAAGACAGAGATTCCCACTTTCACTATGGTACTTTTATTTAACATACTATTGGAAGTCCTAGCCACAACAATCAGACAAGAAAAAAAAGTAACAGGCATCCAAATTGGAAAGGAAGATGTAAAACTGTCATTATTTGCAGATGACATAATACTATAGAGAGAGAACCCTAAAGAGTCTACCAAAAAAACTATTAGAACCGTAAATGAATTCAGTAAAGTAGCAAGATACAAAATTAATAGTCAGAAACTGCTTCCATTTTTATACACCAATAATGAACTGTCAGAAAGAGAAATTAAGAAAACAATCCCTTTTACAATTGCATTAAAAAATAGAGAGAGAAATAAATTTAACCAAGGAAGTAAAAGACATGTATTCATAAAATTATAAGACATTGAAGAAGATACAAATATATGGAAGCATATGCCACACTCATGAATAGGAAGGATTAACATCATAAAAATGTCCATACAACCCAAAGTAGTCTATAGATTCAATGCAATCCCTATCAAAATACCGATGTCATTTTTCATAGAACAAGAACAAATAATCCTAAAATGTATATAGAATCACAAAAGATTCCAAATAGACAGAGCAATCTTGAGAAAGAAGAACAAAGTTGGAGCGATCACATTACCTCACATCAAACTATACTACAAGGCTCTAGTAATCAAAACAGATCAGTGGAACAGAATAGGAAGCCCAGAAATAAATCTACATCTCTATGGTCAATTGCCCAATGAAAGGAGGTAGGAATATACAATGAGGTAAAGACAGTTTCTTCAATAAATGGTATTGGGAAAATTGGACAGATAAATGCAAAGAAAGTGACACTAGACTACTTTCTTACACCATATTCCAGAATGAATTCCAAATGCATTAAAGACTTATATGTAAGACCCAAAACCATAAAAGTTGTAGAAGAAAACATAGGTAGTAAATTCTGTCATCACTCTTAGTAATATTTTTTTTCATGTGTCTCCTCAGACAAGGGAAACAAAAGAGAAAATAAACAAATTGCACTGCATGAAACTGAAATGTTTTTGTGCAGCAAAGAAAACCATCAACAAAATGAAAAGACAACTTACTGATGAAGGGAGAAGATATTCACCAATAACACATGTGATAAGGGGTTAATATCCAACATATATAAGAAACTCATAGAACAACAAGAAAACAATCTGATTTAAAAATGAGCAGAGACTCTGAGTAGACATTTTTTGAAAGAGGACATACAGATGGCCAATGAACATATGAAAAGATGCTCAACATAATAATCATCAGAGAAATGCAAATTCAAACCACAATGAGATACCATCTCACACCTGTCAGAACTACTGTCATCCAAAAAGCAACAGGTACCAAGTGTTCATGAGGATTCAGAGAAAAGAGAACCCTTGTGCACTGTTAGTGGGATTGCAAATTGGTGCAGCCACTATGGAAAATAGTTTGGAGGTTCCTCAAAAAATTAAAACCTTAATTACCTTATGACCCATCAATTCCATTTCTGGGTATTTATCTGAAGAAACCCAAAAGACTAATTTGAAAGATATACAAGTATGTAGCACTTTTTCTAGAGTGAGTTTACAAACTTAATTGTCAGACCTCATATGCACCCCTATGTTCATGGCAGCGTTATTTATAATAGCGAAGATATGGAAGCAATCTAAGTGCCCAGCCATAAACAACTGGATAAAAAAAGAGGTGGTTCATACATACAATGGACTATTATTCAGCCATAAAAAGAATGAAATCTTATCATTTGCAACATGGCTGGACCTAGAGTGTATTATGCTAAGTGAAATAAGTCAGACATAGAAAGACAAATACCATACAATTTCACTTGTATGTGGAATCTAAAAAGCAAAACAAAGCAGAAACAAGCTCATACAGAGAACAAACTGATGGTTACCAGGTAGGAGGGGATTTGTGGGGTCTGGTTGAAAGAGAGATAAGGATGGGGAAGCCGGGATGGCTCAGTGGGTTGAGCGCTCACTTTGCAGTGCTGGGGACCGGGGATCGAATCCCGGCCCGGGCCCATGCGGACCCATGTGCTGAGCTGGGGAGTTCCCCCAGTTCAGTTCTTTCTTTGTCTCTGTCTGTCTGTCTGTCTCTCTCTCTCTGTCAAAAACAATAAATAAATAAATAAATAAATAAATTTATAAAGAGGTGAAGGGATTAAGATGTACAAATCAGCAGTTACAAAGGTCACAGGGATGTCAAGTATAGCATTAAAAACACAGTCAATAGTACTGCAATAACTTTGTGTTGGGGGTTACTAGAATTATTGGGGGGATCACTTCATAAGTTATATAAATATCTAACCACTATGCTGTACCCCCAAATAAATATAATATTGAATGTCAACTGTAATTGAAAAAAATTTTTTTATTAAAAAAATATGCAAAATAACCATGTTGAATGCAAATATCTTAGTGGACTGTTTATAAGACCATTTATCCCCACCCAGTGTAGTGACAGAATGCCAATTCTTACAACTTGGGTTTACTTGTCAATAATACCTTTGGGGAAGGGCGTGGAGTTAGGGTGGAGGTGAGGCACTGCAGAAAGGACTCACGCAGAAAAAGAAGTCAGACTTCTCTTGATATTTCTAAAACTTGCCTATTCTATTTACTGACTTTTTATTGATATTTATAAATTCCTTAGATGAGGATACAGAGCCAAGGGAAGGGACAGTCAAAAATGTGTGGAACATTAGTTTGGAGCAAGCACCAAGTAAGCCACCTTCCTAATGTAGCAAAGCTTAAGGACAGTTCAAAAAGTATTAGCAGACACAGTGCCTTAATGCAACAATAAGACATCATTATAGCACAGGTCGCTGAGCGGGAATAATGTACTGGTTTGATTCATAAGTCAGAAGAAAGGAATGATGGATAGGTTGGCTTGTGAGGAGCCTTGCCCAGCATGTCTGATTGAGAAGCCTTCTAGGTTGTGATCTATTCAATTCCATCCCCATGGACATGGAGAGGAGGTGGTCTCTCAGGTTTTGTTTCTGGCATTTATAACCTCTTTGAGAAAAGTACATTTTAGTACCTCTGGGAATACCAGTCTAGACAATCTAATTAGTCTAATACAGTTTCAAAACTATCAGCAGTCAAAGCTCTCTTGAGAAACATGCTTTAAAAAAAAAATTATCGGGAAGCCAGGATGGCTCAGTGGGTTAAGCACTCATTTTGCAGCCCCGGGGACCGAGGATCGAATCCCAGTCCCGGCCCATGCAAACCCATATGCTGAACTGGGGAGTACCCCCAGTTCGGTTCTTACCGAGGTGAGACCCCGGCCCAGTTCCTGCCCTGCACAGCCCCAAGCCCACCTGTGGAATGAAACTATGTGGAAAAACCAATAACGTGAAACTATGGAGACTGTTCTGGGCCCTCCCCCTTCTCTCTGTCTCTGTATCTCTCTATATATCTCTTTCTCTGTCAAGAAATAATAAAAATAAATCTTTTTTAAAAATTATCCCTTTGAACATACTAGAGGCAATAAATTTCAGTAGTAAGGATCCCAAGCAAGTTATTTAACCTCTGGCTGTTCCACAAATGGTAGTTATTATGCTATTTTTAGTTCCAGCAATATAAGGATTTTTACCTAAGACAGATTCTTAATTTTTTCCTTACTCATAATAACCTATACATTTAATAATATAAATATTTAGAAGAGCATGGGGCTTAATAAAATGTAATCTTTCCAAGCATAATTTTTCCAACTGAAGAAAATAAATCTGTGAAACAGTTTTAATGTATTTTCCTTTATCTCCTGGTTACTTTGTTGACATGCAAACATATTACAACTTGAAAAGTGATATTTTAGGGTTTTTCATTGTTAAGATGTGGGATAAAGTCAAAGTGAATCAAAGTGTTTTACAAAGCATCAATAATCAAAACAGTTTGGTACTGGCAGAAAAATAAACATACAAACCAATTTAAGAATCGAAAACCCAGAAATAAACCCACAACTATATGGACAGATAATCTTTGACAGAGGAGCAAAAAATATACAATGGGGAAAAGAAAGCCTCTTCAGTAAATGGTACTGGGAAAATTGGAAAACCACATGCAAAAGAATGAATCTGGACTGTGAACTGTCACCATATACCAAAATTAACTCAAAGTGGATTAAAGACCTTCACATAAGACCCGAAATAATAAACTGTATCGAAAAAAAGCATTGGTACTAAATTTATAGACCTTGGGCTCAGAGAGGACTTTATGAACTTGACTTCAAAGGAAAGGGAAATAAAAGCAAAAATAAATGAATGGGACTATATCAAACTAAAAAGCTTCTACACAGCAAAGGACACCATCAACAAAGTAAAAAGGAAACCAACCGAATGGGAGAAAATATTTGCAAACAATGCCTCTGATAAGGGCCTAATATCTA
The DNA here is from genome assembly GCA_004027555.1 of Craseonycteris thonglongyai. NCBI lineage: Eukaryota > Metazoa > Chordata > Mammalia > Chiroptera > Craseonycteridae > Craseonycteris > Craseonycteris thonglongyai. The sequence continues at coordinate 26,421 of PVKE010002753.1, forward strand.
AAAATATACATTTTAAAATATATATGGCTAACTCTGTTTTGTATTTTAGTGAAAAAATAAACAGACAGACAGATACTTGCTTAAAATAGCAAGGTGAATAAATGAGCAATTACTAGAGCTGATCCCAAAGGCTTTCTCTGGTGGCACAGTGGACAGGCCATTGAAGACCAAGCTAGTTCGGTGGCATCTAAGTCAACTGGATGAGACCAGGAGACAAGAACTTCACATGAAAGGTATTAAGCCGTTTGTTCCCTATGCCATTGGACAAGTTTCATTCATCTACTCACAGAAGTACATCGAAACACAACCTGTCTTACCTGTTTTTTTTCAGTAATTGATAAGAAAATGAAGGTGCAGTGAGAGGGGCATGGGCATGAAGGAACGCAGGCATAAATTGACAGAGTATATATTCCATTGTTTATATAATAATTGCTTTCATTAAAACATATAGACGAGGACTGTCCAGAAAGTACCCAGCCATGTATAATAACTATTCTCGTTCTGTAGACAATGGTTAGATTTTTTTCCTGGACAGCTCTTGTAAGAGAAATTTTGTAGATTTTGTGTATCCTGCTAATTTAAATAATCATTTAAAGGTGACAAGGGATAAGGTAGAAAGAACCCAGGAGTGCAAGTGAGGAATTCTGGGGTCTAACACGAGCTCAGCCATTAGTTCAGAATGGGCTAACTGTGGAGCAGCCACCTTACTATCACTGTGTCTATACGCAGAAAATGTGGAATCATCCTAAAACCCTTTTTGACCTCCATTGCAAGTTGATCCTCACTTTTCCTTGACAATCTCTGTCAGGAAGATTATGGGTTTTTAATAAATAAATAATTAAATAGATAAATAAATAAATAAATACAGCTGGCCAAATTTGCTTTTTCAGAAGGCTGAAGTGAATCCTTTTTAATGGTGATGGTGCTTAAAATAGTTACTGTACATGATGACTTTGGCTTGCATCTACAAATGTCAAGGCTTATGATATGGAAGTCTGACAACATTTAGATATAAACTGCTTTGAAAACTTTTAAATGTTATATGAAGATACTGTATTGTTACTAACACCATTTAATCACTATTTCTAACTACCCTACCAGTCAGTCACACGATCCACTCATGCCAACTATGAATGAAATGGTTTCTGGTCTCAGTGTTGGTATCTATTATTTTACCCAAAACTTGACATTTTCACTGAGTAGTACATTCTGACAAGTGCTTGTAAATGGAATTTAACAGCTCTTTACATGTCATTTTAATTTGATTTAATAAGTCTGGCAATTTGAATTTCAGAATCCAACTCTAACTTTCCTCAGGAAGAAAAAAGAGCTTAATATTTATTCATCTTGAGAAAAATGTACCATGCTCCAAAACAAAATTAAACTGGAAACAGATGATATTCCTCCTTTAGGGGCATTTAGCATAAGCTATATATACTCACAGCACAACTGATCATTTATAAACAGCTACTGTGGCCACCAGAGAGCTGTGTGGAGGGCAGCCCATTCACTGGTCTGAAGAGAGAAGTCATGAATCCTACTAGAGTGGTGGTCAAGTATGAACATCATGCAGTCAATGGAAGCTGCTTTCATTTACATGACTATTTAATAAAAAAATATTTTAAAGCATTCCATTACCTTGTTTTCCATTTCAGACTCAGTACTTAAATGAGGGTTTATTTGGTTCTCCCCACGTTAAATAGGCAGGGAGCAGATCTAATAGGATTCCAGCTTCCCTTAAAGGACCACTGCTTTTGCCCCTGCTGCTCACAGCACAGTCTCACCTGGGCTAGGTGCTCTCCCGAGCGTCCTCTAGATGCTACGCTGAACTCTGTTGCAGTGATTCTGTGACACAAGTGGTGAGAAATGTGTATTTTTCTCATTTGTTTCTCAGATTCGATCTTAAATTCAGAAAGCATCTTATGACAAAATAAAAATAATGATAACACATAGAAACCAACCTGATTCCAGAGAAGAGAGATTAGCTAAATAAGAATTAAAGAAATGTCTTATTTAGTGTGCTGGTCATTAGCAGAGAACCTACGAGGACAGAGAGTAGAGCTCACATGGAATTCTCCACTCTGTCCAGGCCACCTGGAAAAGCCTACTTGGGAGAATGGCTGATTGACACACAATCAGAAAGAGACAATCATCAATAGCCATACTATAAGGGGTGTGGTTATTCATTCATTTAACAAACATTTATTCACCATCTGCCAAGAGGCAGGGGCTAGGATTAGAAATGAATGATATGACTCACTCTTAAGTTGCTCACTCCTAGAGGGCATAAGCTAGCTAGTCATTTATGACAGACAAGTAAGCCAATAATCACATGTGAACAGTTGACTCAGGGATGTAATGACAGCATTGGGAAGAGAGTCAATAATATGGTAATAACTATGTACAGTGACAGATGGTCACTAGACTTATTGCAGTGATCACCTTGTAAGGTACATAAATGTTGAATCATTATGGTGCACACCTGAAATTAATATAAGATTGTATGTCAACTATAATTAAAAATAAATTTTACAAATGTGAACAGAATGATAAACTCATACAAACATGGATAACCAATATGAACAATACCCCCACATTCTCCTCACTCTTTCTGTTTCCCTATCTTAGGGTTTTCCTCACTAGCACTTGGTCATTAGCCCTCTTGCCACTTGATGTCATATATTTATTTGTTTATGTTTGGTCATCTGTCTCCCCCAATAGAAATAAGTCCCTAAGGGCATGAGGTCTCTTTGGTTCACTGAGGTAAGCCAACCCCCAGAATAGAACCTGACACCTACTTGCTCAGTAAATACTGGTTGACTAAATAGATGTATAAGTAAATAAACATTATAGAAGTAATTTTTTTAATGATTTCTGGAAAGATAGGCAAAAATTATTTTGGATTATTACAAAAGGCAATTAAATTTTGACAAAGACATCACTGAAAGGTCAGACAAGAGAAACGTGCTTGTCAAATCCTCAGGAATATCTTAGCATTAGGTCAATGGAGTACAGGTAGCACAGTCTTCCCAGTGCCCTGTCCTTTCAGAACTGTCCCCCTGCTCCGTGTGGCTTTGGTGAGGCAGTCAATCCCAGACTTCTGCTTCCCTGACCACAGGGGAGGCCCACACCGTAGCTGGGCCTGATTCTCCCTCCTGGACATTTACACCTAGAGCTCATGACAACAAGAGGCAGATACAGCTGTGCCACCAGCAACCACAGCACCTCCAAAGGACGGTGCACACCTTCTGGTACCTGAGAGCGCCAGCTGTCCTGGGTCCCGTCTTCCCCAAGTCCAGTCTCGTCAGCTCTTCCCTCAGTTCTTTAAGTTATTAATATCCTTCCCATAAACTATTCTTTTCTGGCTGCAGGTGGCTTAGTTTATTTATGTTGATTCCATCCCAAGCTAAGATGGGGAGGATGGGCGAGGAGAGGATGAGGAGAAGGGAGGAAGGAAAAAGAAGGAAGAAAGGAAGGCGACTGCACTGTCTGCCATCCCCCACCCTCTCTCTATCTCTCTCAGTTTTACCTTCTCTCAAATTGTGAAATTCATCTTTAAAAAAAAAAAAAGAACAAAAAAAATGTTTTGAAGGAGAAGTGATTGTTCTTCTTTCATCCGAGGGAACAGAGGCTTGGCAGGGGACAGCTGTATTGATGGGACATGACCCCACAGCCTTTCTCACTCACAGCTCAGGCCTGTCCCATGAGAAACACTTGGCGTCTTGCTCTTGAAAACAGGTGGCCATCACTGAGTCCCCGCGCCTCACTGGCTACCACTTGAAAGATCTTTCCGTAACTCCTGCATCACATCCTGCCGGGCCCTGCGGTCTTGACTCTACAGTATCATCCAAGACGGCAGTCAAAGTAGCTGAGTCCAAACCACCCTTTATCAGCACCAGTGTGGAGTGAGGGCGGGGGGTAAGTATGTCCCTGCAGCCAGGACATCAAAGGTCTTGGCCATTACTTTGACGTTTTCTAGTAAAAAGAGAGAGCGCAGGGGAGGGGAATGGAGGGCAGACCTGTCTAGGGCCGACAGTGCCCTCTCCGTGGTGTCTCGGGCATCTTCCAACCCACCATCAGCAGGTGCAGCCAGGAAGCAGAGGAAAGTACCGGGCATGGCCCTCAGCCAGTGGCGAGTGGGAGCTGATGGGTAAAAGGCCTTCCCGCCTCCAGACTCAACTCCAAGAGGCTTTCTGAAGCACTTGGCTGTCCCCCTCCCTCTTCCTTACTCAAATCCCTGCCTCAAAATCTGCTTCTGGGGAGAAACCAAACGAAGACATTTTCCAATGAGCCTTTTCATTCCATTTGCCTTGTTAGCAGACCTTGTGCTTTGGCATCCATGTGTTTTATATGGCTGTCAAGCTTCTCAAATGAAGGACTTCCTTCCCATTATTTTTAAATTAGCCAGTTATTTCCCTTAACCACAGCTCCCCATAGAGAAAAGTAATGCATGAGAAGAAAGCAAGCTATAAATATCTCTCTCCCTTTGCTGAGTCCAGAAGCCCAGCCCCATTAACAGAAGAGCTCACCAGGGCTGCTAACACTAACACCCCCTTGCGTTGTGAAGGTGGGAGCAGACACCGAGCATACTGTAATAAAACGAAACTTAAATGATGATAATTTAACAAATCACCTAGTTAGGGAATATTATTCTGCTATCAGATGCTTCAGCATAAATCAAAGGCAGTTCATATAAGTGACTCTAAAGTTTATGACTTTAACATAAGAAACTATCTAGTATTTTTCCCCTTGGCATTACTAATCTTCTATTATCTAGAAATAACATTGAGAGCAACAGTTTTGATCTGCAGCACACGTGCCTTGACCCTCACACCTGCTAACAATCAAAGATTCTGGATTTTCTTCCACTACAAGTAAAGAGACTCTTGCTTGGATTTCTGCCCTAACCTAGGACCACTGCTGTGGGCTAACTAATAGCCCTTCAAATACGTCCATGCCCTACTCCACAGAACCTGTCAGTGTTATCTCACATGGCAAAAGGGACCTTGCCAATATGATTAAATTAAAAATCTTGAGATACAAAGGTTATCCTGAGTTACCCAGATGGGCCCAATGTAATCACAAGGGTCCTTATAAGTGAAAGGCATGAGGATTAGAGTTAAAGGAGGAGGTAGTGGAAGCAGAGATTATAGTAATGAGCCGGGAGCCAAAAACTACAGGCAGTTTCTACAAGCTGGAAATGGCAAGTAAATGGATTCTCCCCTCAGATCCTCCAGAAGGAACCAGCGCTGTCCACACCGTGACTTCAGCTCACTGAAACTTGCTTTAGACATGTAGCCTCCAGAACTGCAACAATAAATTTGTGTTAAGTCTCTAAGCTTTGGGTATTGTGTTACAGCAGCCATAGGAAACTGATACAAGCACCTTCTCATCCTGTCACTTCTTTTCTATGCTGATCTTGTCACTCATCTTTGCTCTCTTCCCCCAACCTGCACACTATATCCAAACGAGGGATTTGGGAGTGGTTGCCCCTTGTCAACTGTAAATGGCATGTTCTGAGTGTTGGACATGAGGCACCAGAAGCTCTGCAGCGTGAGGACACGGAATGCTTTCATGCAAGAGGTAGGATGTGCAGAAACATGATGAGTTTAGAGTAGCAGTTGGGGCTACAGAAAAGGATTTAGGAGTCAGCAGCATATATGTGATGGTTGAAGGCAAAGCACCTGTGATCATGACCTTGACAGAATGAGGAAGTGAATAAAGAAAATTTAGGTGGCAAATTATAAGCTTATCAGAGATCCCCAGAAAGTTAGCAAAAGCAAATGTGATCTAGAGTATAATATAAATTTTTGTTCTTGAACTGAAATTCAATCTTAGATGATAAAGTAGATTATGTCTCATTCAGAGAAAAGTAGGTCTCAAAGAAAGCTCTTGAGTTCTATATCAGGCACAAAGATACAAAAATAGTCACAATTCATACCCATAAGGAGATCACAGATAATTTCATTACAATGTAATGTGTGGTATGATAAGAGTGTCATCAGCATACTACTCTGGGGCATGATGAATGGGACAGGTAGGCTAATGTAAAGACTGAAGAAAACCTTACTGAAGGAAGTCATAACTAAGATGAGTTTTGAAAGATGAGTAGGAGAGGGAGAGAAAGGCGGCCTTTGAGGTAGAGGCAATAGCACAAAGTCATGGTGGGGAGTGTATTACATGAAGATGAGTGGACGAGTCCCCACAGGACACTTATGCGTGGTGAGAAGAACAGAGGAGCCAAAACAGAGCCCCGGAGAGGAGCAAGGCCTAAAGAGAAGGCGAAGGAAAAGGTGTCTACAAATCAGTCCAAAAAGCAAACGAGGAGCAGGAGGGAAATCTAAAGAAGATGGTGTTGTGGACTCAACGAGGTTAGGGAGCTTCAGGCAGGAGAGAGTGGAGGAAGACAGGTGCTACAAGGGGTGAGAGAAAGCCCTGAGTGAGTTTCCTCAGAGCAGTCTTAGAGATTATGAAAGTAAAACCAGGGAAGCCGGAGGGCTCCGCGGGTTAAGTGCTCACTTTGCAGCCCTAGGGACTAAGGATCAAATCCCGGCCCCGGCCCATGTGGACCCATATGCAGAACTGGGGTGTGCTTCCCATGTGGGAGGCCCCCAGTTCAGTTCTTGACCCCTGGCTTGAGGGGGGTGTGCCAGTTCCTGCCCTGTGCAGCCCCCACCCACCTGTGTGGAACAAAACCATGTCAAAATCTGATGATGTACAACTATGAAGACTGCTCTGGGCCTCCCCCTTCTCTCTGTCTGTGTCTCTCTCTGTCTCTGTCAAAAACAATACAATAAATCTTAAAAAAGAAAGGAAGTTAAAACCAGGCTGCGACGGACTGAGAAGTAAATGGAAGTAATGAAGTGCAGGTGACGTGATGAGACTGCACTTCCAAGTATCTTGGTTGAGAAGGGAATCAGAACCATGCCTGCTTGTCAGGTTTTTACATTTTGGAGACAAAAATAGACTTTACAAGCTGCCACTAAAAGAGATAAGATTTAAATACAGAAATGATAAGATAAGAATCAACTTGGACTATTCTCTTCAGACTTGGGCAATGATAAAGTAAATAAGAACAGTGGGGCAAGCTGGCTGGGAAGAAGAAAAACATTTTAAAAGTAAGAGACTATATATATATAAAACTTGCCAAAGAAGTCTCAAATGAAAGATCCCAAGAACAATAAAAGAGATATGGAAGCAGATATGACAGATAAATATAAATAAATGGTAATAGTTAAAGAAGACACAGGAGTGGATGTTACATCAAAAAAGTAAAATTAATAATAATTAGACAAAATGTGTGAAAATTACAAGGTAAACATACTAGAAATAGGTCAAGAATTTTAGATAACTAAGATATAATGATGATATAGGAGACAAAGCAATATTCCAAAAACTCAATTTCCACAGTCACCCCCAAATTTAGCAAACATTCCCTGAGCACCACCTTAGGGTGATAGGATTACATTTACATTATAGCATAACTTAATGTCAATAGACATAAAAATAAAAATTAAGTTTGACATTGAAATGTTATTTTCATAAAATCAAGCATCCAGGTGAGATTTTTGATAGATCTACCAGGTAGTATAAAACTGAAGAGTGTAAAGTCCACAGTAGTAAACAAGTGGTTAAAATGGTCAAAGAAAATGAAGAGCAGAAAGAAGGGGTTGCTTCATGGTGTCAAATGCCGCTGAAAAGCCCACAGGGATGAGAACTGAGAACTGATCCTGGGAGTTAGCAGCGTGGAGGTCTCTGGTGACCTTGCCGAGGCTTTGGTGAAGTAGTAGGGACACAATTCTGAGTGGAGTGAGGTTAGAGAAAAAAGGGAGGAGAGGAAGTGGAGACGATGTCTGGGGACACTCTGTTAGCCATCAGGGGGAATAGAAAAATTGGGCCATAGCTTGTAGAATCATGAGATTCTTTTTCCCAAAGATGGAAGATATTACACTGTGTTTTTAAGATGATGAGAATGATCCAGGAAAAAGGGGGACACTGATGAAGCAGGAGTAATTAGGGGGTCAATTTCTTGCCCAGTGTTGAGCAAATAAAAATATAGGATGCGTGGCCCTTGAGAATGCTTGTTTTAATGAGAAGCAGGGACAATTCATCTTAGCTAACGAGGGGTAGGAAGAGCACATAGGTCCAAAGGCAGGCAGATGACTAGATTTTGTAGTAGGAATCGATGGCTGTTCTTTTCTGATTGCTTGCCTCATCGCAGTGAGTGAAGCAAGATCACCAGGTGAGAGGGTAGAACAGGTTGTATTGAGGTTTGAGAGAGTAGAAGGGATAAAAAATCTAGGAGAGTGAGAGAGTGAAATGACTAGGGACTAGTAGGATTCCCAGTTGGCACTTTCTACTTGAGGTTCACAGTCACGATTTTCAGTAAAACCACTCAGCATGGCTGCATTTCTTTTTCCCAGCCATAGCTCATCTCTCTTAGGTTTCATCAGAGTTGGGGGTCTGTCAGATGAACTACATGAAAGCATTAAAGTTATGTGCAAAGTAGGATTACTAGAATGGACAAGGGAGGGGAATGAGGAATAGCCAAAAGGTGGTCAAGTCAATAGACCTGGGGGGCAAAAAATGGCAGTGGGGGACTAGACTGGGAGGGGTGATTTAGAAATATAGAAGGTAACGATCAGAAAGTAGAATGCTAGGAAACAGATTATGGAAGGTGTGTTGCTATTAGTAAGGTCAAAGTCCTTGCGTATACAGTAGAATTGCTTGGGGACCAAAAACAAAGAAAGCAAAATGAAACAAAACACTACCTAGAACTTTCTCAAAACAAACTGAACCAAATTCTCTGGGGTAAGGCCTGGACATCAGTATGCTTTTATCCATTTCTCTGTATACCAGTTCCCTGGACACTCTAATATGCAGCCAAGGCTGAGAACCACTGGTCTAGAGTAGGTTTACCTTAAAAATCTACCATGATGTAGGGTTTATGACTCAGGTCAGCATATGGTTAACTGAAATTCCACATCCCTTCCATACAGCCTGCTGAAGAACCTTGTCTCTATTTATGTGGTCTTTGCAACTTGCCTGGGAAATGGAATTTTTAATTCTAAATTTAGGCATTTTAATTTTTTTTCCTCTTCATTCAATGTTATTGACTCAGGGTTAAGCTTATTGAGATGATTTTCTTTTTTTTCAACATATTAGCTACAGCTTCCAACATCTGTGATTAACAAGCCTTTTATGTCTTCCTATAAATTATTAATGTAATCAAGGTGAGTTCTGCAACATTGTAATAGTGACTTCTATCCAAGGATCCAGTACTCTCTGAGTGACAACTCCATAACCAGCCAAGAATTCTTCCATTTTTTATTCAGCAAACAAATATTTAGTAATTGCCTACTATAGACTAGGTCCTACATTAGTTCAGGGGATGCAAATGTGACCAAGAAGGCATGTTCCCTCCCTCATAGAGCTTACATTCTTATGAGAAGACAAATAATAAGTAAATAAATGAATCATCAAAACAACCAGGTATATGGTGTGATAAAGGAAAGCAAGCATAATGTTGTGATAGAGAATGTTGGGAAAGATAACTGGAGATATGAACTCCCAAGCCATGTGTTAGCCCCAAATTCTCAGTTCTCAGGAAGATTTTATCAAAGACTTTAAAAAGATGTTTCTGCAATCCATAGACCTGAGTGTAATGCATCTTCCTGCTCTAACCATGATATGGTACAACTTGTTATTTATGACTCTCTACTGCTTCTTTGAAACTCTAAAATGCCCACACATTTCTGCTTAAGAATCTATCCTAAAGTTTATGGAACTCAATGAGCAGTTGTTTCAAGAATCCATCATTTTCCTCTTTGAACATCAGAACACTTGACTTTGAAGAATACTTGAAATCTGTCAGACTTCAAGCAGTAATGATAAATTAAGTACTATTTATTTTGTACTATTTATACATTCATATATTTATTATATATTTTTGTATGTAAATAGTATTAACACAAAATAATGTTATTTTGCATAATGAATATATAAATAATACAAATAAGTGCCATATATAAATACATATGTACTGGAAGACCCATATTACTTATGTGTGATGCTGCATTTAACCTTTATAATACTTTTCTCAGTATACTCTTATCCCTACTCAAGAGCCAGAGGAGCCGAAGCTCAGAGGAATGAACTCCTCCGTGGTTACATAGTGCTTCAGTGAAGTCCTGGAGGCTGGAACTCAGACAGTTGACTCAGAGTCAGCGCTCTTAACAACTATGTTCTATAGCTCCTAGTAACAGTCCTGCCATAACTTTAAAGTTACACATATTTGGATAGTATCGTGAAGAAAAGATCAAAACTATAGCATCAGGATGGGCAGGCAAACAGCATGATCCAACTCAGCCTCGTCACTTCTAATCATGTCTTAGTAATTCTGAACAAGTGAAGAAATAATGTTAAAAATCTGCAAGTGCTAATAAAGACATACACCAAGTAATTGGATTCCTGAAAATGTCTTAATCATGACAATGACCCATGGTGTGCCCTCCTCAAGCCTGAAGCTGAGCACAGGCATATGGCCCCACAGATTCCTGATAATTACTGTGATCACCAGTGTCTGTCTTGCCTTGCTACCGGGGTAGGTCACCCCTGTATTCACTAATGGAAGTCAAATAATAAACTCTTGCCTTATCCTCATTTATTCTTAAGGATGAGGCAAGAAATGTCATTATTAAACACCTCTTTCAACCTGGTATCTATCTATCAGTGCTTGGGTCTGACGAGGGTTCCCCATGGAGGGGGAAAGTACATTTTCACTATTAGAGAAGGCAATTTTTAGCTCTGTGTCCTGATGCCCAAAGAAGACTCTTCTACTGTAATTGAGTGTCAGGTCATTGACTGGCTTTCAATAAATGTTGAATGAATTAATGAAGGGATAAGGAAAGAAAGTGCAGCAATAGTATAAATTAGTATAAGCTAATGAAGGTCTTTCCAACAGCTTTGGTGACCATGGGCAGCATTTTACCTTGATTCAGTGTGATATTTTTAAGTATTAGAGAAACTCAGGGGTCTTGATTAATCAAAAGGAAAACACATTTTAATTAATATGATGTCTGAAATAGACTAATTTTAATGAAGCATGCCTTTGTAAATGACACAGAATGTAATTGCACATGAGGCAGTGGCAAGCATGACTAAATAGGTGGTCTCCCCAACGCTTTCAGTGATGTAGATAATGATGTTTTTAATTAATTCTTTCTCCTGATTTGAAAATAGAAGTTTCTAAAAGCTTTAAGTAGCTTAACTTTTCTCATCACACTTCTGGTTGACAGAAAAATTTGCTCAACAAATCTCTTCTTATTATAGTTAAAAAACAAAAAACCTTCTGCTCTTCCCTGTCTAAACAATTACAAAGTCTGATTTGACTGAGACTTTGTAATAAATAAATTGGGTGTGCTTAACATATAACAGTTGCACTGCATTAAGAAAGCTGGCAGAGAGAAACTGACATTGTGGAATACCTACCATTTACGAGGTATTTTCCATCTGGTAATGTCATTTGATCTTCACAGTTCCATGAGATAGCTACTATATTCCCATTTTACTGAAGCTCAAAAGGAGATTCAGAGCAGTGCAATAATGGCATTAAGATTAGACAGATAGCAGGTGACAGTGGCCTAGGTCAATCTTACTTTAAAGCCTGTGGGTACTTTCTTTATCATATTGTAACAGAAGTACCTGATTCTCTAGGAGGTGACTCAGTACATCCAAGAAGCTTTTAGGAGAGTGGCAGACAGCATGCATTTGTTGCCTTTTTTACATCACTTAATATTTTTTTCAAGGTTGCTGCTATGCTCTTTGAACACTTATCTACATCTTGAGCCCAGCAGATTTTATTCCATTTGCCATATTGAGAGGAGGCGCACCTAGAAGAGTGTTCTGGACTCAGCATGTTAAAATGAATCTCAAATAATTTAAAAAAATTAAATAGTAAGGCAGAAATCCAGGGAAAATCTATTGCTTTGGGTAGCAATAAGAAGGAATTGTGTTAGATATCAAGGAGAACTTCCTGACAATAAGACAAGATAAGCACTGAAATAAACCAAGCAAACTGAGTGACACACTTGGATGAAGATGTGTAATCCATCATCTGTCAGAGGAAATGTGCACGGAAGAAAAAGGATGCTCCATTTGAAATGACCTCAACACGTCCCTATTAGATGCTGACACGGTTAACATTCAGATTGTTCTGTTTTCTTTTATGTGATGGTCAGTCAGATGCAACCACAAAAGGAGACATAGGAGAAGTTTAGGAAAATAGAAGTTTATTATAGGTTCTAGGAACATGAAGCATGCCACCCAAGGCCACATGGGAAAGCCTACACCTACCTAAGTTAAGAGGTAAAAAGCAGGAGTGAGGGGAAGGTCTAGGTCAGAGCCTTTATTGGGGTTTCCATGGGGAAGGCAAGGCCAGCTATATAGCTTAAAACTGACTGGTTTAAGTAATTCCTGCAGGCGGGGTATTGGGCTGTGGGGTGGTCTCTAGTTTCCTGGTAAGGGCCCAGGGATGATTTAGGTGAGGGTGTGGGGGAGTGGAATGGTATTGGCTTGGTGTGAATGGGCCAGATGGAAGAGGTCTGTCTGGCTCTGGATTGGCTAGTTTTCTTATCTGGGTTAGTTTGTTTTTTGGTTGGGTTGGGTTGATTTGGTTTGATGTTTTTTAATAAAGGCATGCTCCCCCTGACTCCTCTGATATTCTAAGAATTGGATAGCCCATGATATTTCCAGTCAAAATGGTAGAGTAAATAAACACTGTGCTCACCTCCTCTATGACCACATCAAAATTACAGATAAACTATAGAACAACCATCATTGAGAATCACCTGAAGTCTAGCTGAACAGAAGTCCTGCAACTGAGGACATATGGAAGAAGCCACCCCAGGACTGGTAGGAGGGATGAAGACATGGAATGGGCTGGTCCCACAGCCTGTGTGGCAGTTCAAAGTCAGGAGAGATAACTCAGCAGCAGAGGTCCCCCCAGGGGAACAAGGAGTCCCAGCCCCACATTAGACTCCCCAGCCCAGGGTTTCAGTGCTGAGAAGAGAAGCCTCCACAACTTCTGGTTGTGAAAACCAGCAGAGATTGTGGCTGAGTGAGATGGATGGTGGCTAGAGTCCCAGGCATTCTTCTTTAAAGGCCCATGTACTTATTCACTAGCGTACTCACTCGCTCTGAGCTCCATTGCTGAGGCAGCAGCTCAAAAGGCACCTGGGCCATATGGGAAGGAACTGAATTATACGGCTTCAGGGTAAGGACTAGAGGGGCAGCTCCTTCCTAGACAGAAGTGCTGGTGGAATTCATTGTTTCTTTATTGCACCCTCCCTCTCCAGGTATGATGATGCAGGCAGCCACCCTACCTGAGTCTCCATCAATCTGGCTAACACCATTTGCCCTGCCCTGGTGATTCCATGAGACCCCAGGGTCCCTCACTTGTGGACCCACCAAGCCATTTCCAGTGGTCTTTCCATGCTGCAGACTTTCCTAAAATCTCTCAAAGGTTCACAAACTGCAAACAAGCAGCATCTAGCCTCAGCACACCCCATATCTCTTGCTGAACATCCCCAAGCCCAACATTAGCAGCAGCTGGTCTAGGTTTGTGTCTTGGCCTCTTGAGGCACCTCCAAGCACAGGACAGGTGGCTGCTATCTGTGGATTCTTTGTGGTTCATGCCAGAGGGCCTGGGCAGGACGCAGGCTACAGCTGAGGTTGGCTTGTGACAGGGCCCCTCTCAGGAAATGCTGGGCCAGCACACCAAGTGCCAGCTTTGCACTGAGTTGGAGCACCACCCAGCCACCTCCAAGGAAGACACATCCAAAGGGCCGACTGGGCAGGCACCAGAGCCCCGCTGAAGTGATTGCTGCTCTGCAGGGTTAGCTCCTGCACACAGCTCCTCCACTGTAGTCACAGCCAGTCCTCACAACCAATCAACCCAAGGGCCAATCCCTCCCACTGATGTACAAACAGCAACCAAGGCTCAAGTACAACAGGAGGGCACATACAACCCACACAAGGGACACACCTGAAGCACCTGGATCAGATAAGCAATGAGATTGTACCACTGAGCACCATATGACACCTACTACATAAGGTCACTCGGCTGCTAAGACCAGAAAGCTTAGTAGCCTTACCTAATACAGACAAACAAACACAGGGAGAAAGCCAAAATAGGAAGAAAAATACAAATGTCCCAAATGAAAGAACAGAACAAAGCTCCAGAAAAAGGATGACACAAAATGGAGACAAGCAACAATACCAGATGCAGAGTACAAAACACTGATTATAAGGATGCTCAATGAACTTAGGGGAAAAGTAGATGAACTCAGTGAGAACTTTAATAAAGAGATAGGAAACATAAAAATGGAGATACAAAACATAAAAAAAAAACCAGTCAGAAGTGAAATAAAGACTACATTAGAGGGACTCAACAGTAGGTTAGATGACGCAGAAGACTGAATCAGTGATTCAGAACAGCAAAAAGAAAAATAAACCCAAATAATGAAGATAGTTTAAGGGGCTTCTGGGATACATTGAGCATACCAATATTAGCATCACTGGGGCACCAGAAGGAGACAAGAGAAAGCAAATAATTGAAACCCTATTTGAAGAAATAATAGCATACAACTTCCCAAACCTGGTGAAGAAAATGGACATATAAGGGGTGACCCCCAAAAAGCAAAATTTATTTATTAAAAATTGTGTATTTATTCTTACATGTTCACTTTCAAAGTACTCTCCATTTGATGCAATACACCTATTGAAACACTTGTCCACCACTCAAAACAGTTTTTGAACTTGTCAACTTTGATAACTTTTAGTGCTCCTGCCAATTTTAGTTTTACCTCTTCCACATCAGCAAAACATTTCCCTTTGAGGATTTTTTTCATCTAGGGAAATAAACAAACAAAAAGTTGCTGGGGGCAAGATTTGTTGAATAGGGAGGGTGAGGCACAGGGGTCAAAAACTGCTGAACACTCAGCACGGTGTGTGCAGGTGGTTTGTCATGCCACATGTTGTTTGTGTAAATCACCCATCAGAAATGGACAAACATGGTAAAATAGTCTCCAAAAAAACTCACTAAAGCCAAATGCAGCCTCTTACAATAGCACCAGCTGGTACACTGATGCAGATGGGTTCCTAGAACACTCACCTAACAGGGAAAGCCTGTACTACAAGGGACCTGCCCTCCAGAAGATAATTCCAGTTTTTTAGGGATCCCCCCTCATATAAGCCCAGAAAGCACAGAGAGTCCCAAACAAGAGAACCCAAAGATGCCCACACCAAGACACATCATAATTAAAATTACAAAGGCTAAAGACAAAGACAGAATCTTAAAAAGCATAAGAGTAAAGCAATTAGTTACCTACAAGGGAGCTCCCATAAAACTGTCTGCTGATTTTTTCAACAGAAACTTTGCAGGACAGAAGGAATTGGCATGAAAGAAAGAATTGGCATGAAATATGCAAAGTGATGAAAAGCAAGGACCTACAACCAAGATTACCCTACTCAACAAAGTTATCATTTAGAACCAAAGGAGAGATAAAGAGCTTCCCAGACAATAAGAAAATAAAGGAGCTCACCAACTCCAAACCAGTATTATAAGAAATATTAGAGGGAATTAATGAAAAAGAAGAAAAAAGATAAAAAGTCTGAATAATAAAATGGCAATAACTATATATCTATCAACAATTATAATTACTTTACATGTAGATGAATTAAATATTCCAATCAAAAGATAAATTGGCTGATTGGATAAGAAAACAAGTCTCATTTCAGATCAAAAGATATATATAGACTGAAAGGGAGGGAATTTTTTTTTTCATGAAAATGGAAACAAAAAAAAACTGAGGTAGCAATACTTATACCAGACAAAATAAACTTTAAAACAAAGACTATAATAAGAGACAAAGAAGGACCCAGTAATCTCACTCCTGGGTGTTTACCCAAAGAAACACAACATGCTACTTTGAGGGAACATGTGCATCCATATGTTCATTGCAGCATTATTTAAAATAGCCAAGATATGGAGGCAACCTGGTGTTCATCAGTGGATGAATGGATGAAGAGGAGGTGGTCCACATATACAATGGACTATTGCTCAGCCATGGAAGGGAATGGGTTCTTGCCATCTGCAGAAATAGAGCATATTGTGCTGAGTGGAGTAAGGCAAACAGAGAAAGACAAATGGCATATGATTTCACTTAAATGTTGAATCTAAAGAGCAAAACAAAGCAACAAACAAAACAGAAACAAATGCATAGACACAGAGAACATTTTGATGGTTCCCAGATGGGAGGGAGGTTGGGGGATAGGTGAAAAAGAAGAAAGAATTGGGAAGTACAAATTGGTAGTTACAAAGCAGTCATGGGGGTGTAAAGTACAGCATAAGGAATATAGTCAATAATATTGAATAACTATGTATGGTGTCATGTGAGTACTAGATTTATCAGGGTGATCAATTCATAAGTTATATTAATGTCTAATCACTGTGGTATGCCTGAAACTAATATTATATTGTCTATCGACTGTAATTTAAAAAACAAAACAATTATTTAAAAAAATATATT
>PVKE010002753.1:43109-79039 GCA_004027555.1 Craseonycteris thonglongyai
GGACGGCTCAGCGGGTTGAGCGCTCGCTTTGAGGCCACGAGGACCGAGGATCGAATCCCGGCTCCGGCCCAGGCAGGACCCACATGCTGAACTGGGGAGTTCCCACAGTTCGGTTCTCTAGCTGTCTCTGTCTCTGTCTCTCTCTCTATCTGTCAAGAGTAAAATAGAAATAAATATGCACTAAAGATAAAATAATTACCCTCTATAAATATAAAAAAAATATATATAAAAAAATATATATATATATTGGCTAACCCAGGAAGGGGCAGTTGCTTCCCAACCTGAAATTTTTTTTTTATTGTTAAATTTATTGGAGTGACATTGGTCAGTAAAAATTACATAAGTTCCAATTCTACAACACATTGTCTATGTGTTGTATTATGTGTTCACCACCCAGAATCAGTTCTCCTTCAGTCCCCATATATTCAAAGCCCCCTCTCTCCTCCCCACTCCCCTTCCTCCTCACCCTCAGGCAACCACTAAACTGTTGATTGTGTCTATGAGTTTTTATTTCTTTATTACTTTCAGTTTTATATCCTATATATGAGTAAAGTTCTGTGGTTCTTGATTTTTTTTTCTGTCAACTTATTTCATTTGACATGATGATTTCAAGGTCCATCCATGTTGTCCCAAATCACTTATTGCTGAGTAGTATTCCATTGTGTAAATGTACCACAACTTCTTTATCCAGTCATCTTCAAAAGACACTTTGGTTGTCTCCATGACTTGGACACCATGAACTGTGCTATAATGAACATTGGGGTACATATATCTTTTCATACTAAGGTTTTTAATTTTGGGGGGTAGATACCCAGAAGAGGGATTGCTGGGTTATCCCTCTATTCTTAACTTTTTGAGGAACCTCCATACTGCCTTCGATAGTGGCTGTATCAGTTTACATTCCTACCAGCAGTGTATGAGAGTTCCTTTTTCTCCACAGCCTCTCCAGCACTTGTTATTCCTCAGCTTGATGATCATAGCCATTCTAACAGGTGTAAGGTGGCATCTCTTTGTGATTTTGATTTACATTTCCCTACTAGCTAGTAACATTGAGCATTTTTTCATGAATTTGTTGGCAATTCTTCATGGGAGAATTGTCTGTTTAGGTCCTCTGCCCATTTTTAGATTGGATTTTGTTGCTGTTGTTATTGTTGTTGAAGTGTATAAATTGTTTATATATTTTAGATATTAGCACCTTATCAGAGGCCTCATTTGCAAATATCTCCTCCCACTCAGTTGGTTGCCTCATTGCTTTGCTGATGGTTTCCTTTTCTTTGCAGAAGCTCTTTTAGTTTGATACAGTCTCATCCACTTATTTTTGCTTTTACTTCCCTTGCCTTTGAGGTCAAGTGCATAAAGTCCTCTCAGAACCCAAAGTCTCTAAGTTTAGTACCAATGCTTTCTTCTATGTAATTTATTATCTCAGGTCTTATGTTTAGGTCTTTGATCCATTTTGAGTAAATTCTGGTATATGGTGAGAGAGCTATCTGTTAATAGACAGCATCTTAAAGAATAAGGTTCTGTCACAGAGTGCAATTTGAGCTTCAGATCAGAAAGCATTTATCAAAGGACTCTGATCGTTTCCACCATTAGGCCACCGTGAACAGTGCTGCCATAAACACTGGGGTACAGATATCTTTGCAGACTACGCTTTTCAAATTGGGAGGGTAGATTCCCAATAGAGAAATTTCTGTGTCGTATGGTAATTCTATTCTTAATTTTTTGAGGAACCTCCATATTGTCTTCTGCAGTGGTTGTACCAACTTATATTCCCACCAGCAGTGTATGAGGGTTCCTTCCCAAAAGATCTTTAAAATGTCAAAACATCATAATATACAGAAGTGAAAAATATAAACCATACACAAATATACTAAAAAGTACTGGATATTTGAATCTGGATAGAGCCCCAGCATCTATTTAACCTTCAGTATCATAGCCTCTTTCTCCCAATGAGCCTATGCAAACAGCAGTAAGACTAGCTGGTTTAGGGAAACACACAGGGCAAACACAGCACAATAAACACAGCTGTTAAGCCAACAGACAATCCAAGCCCAAAATGAAACAAGCTTTATGTTTGGACAAATTATATTATAAAGCATCACAACATATTGACTTAACTGTACAGAACCTCATTGGTCAGCTGCTAAATGGAAAACAGAGAACAAAGCTGAATTGTCTTTAAATTAAAGGCATATTACACAAATCTGCAAAATCCACCATTGCTAGAAAGAACACCTTTGGATGGATCCAGAAGTTTCTGAACAGAACCTACCACCAAAGCTATAAAATCTTTTAAGATAAAATTAAGGATGCTTCCAAATCTTTTTTAAGAAGTACAAACAAACAAGGCCAACACATTTAAGATTTTAACCTAGTCTGAAATAAATATAATGGAGAATTTCCATTGTATAACTCCCTCTGCAGTCTAGGTTATAATATATTTTAAACCTCAAAAGTAATCTATACTCTCTTTTATCAGAAATCTAATAGATCATCATTCATTCACTATCTACATAAACTAAGTTTACAATTATACTGAGATGTAACATAAACTTATGAACCAGATTGCAAAGAACATCTGTGCATCCTTCCAACTAATTTGACAAACAAAGGCTCACATTGGGCATTTTGTGGTGCACGTGTCATGTGTATCTACCTGCACAGATGTTTACAAGGGGGTAGGGATGACAGGTTGACATGAGAGCACCATTTCATCCTTAACTAGAGCAATTTCTGAAGTAAACCATTGTTCGATATCACTTCTTTTACAGTCATTACCGTATCGCCAGCACAGGCCAAATAGTTTCAAGTTAGAAAAAGATACATCTCTTTTTGTGTAAGAAAAACTAAAAACAGAAAGTGAGAAGTTGATATTTATTTTCTTTGTGTTTTCTCCTGCAAACATACGAAGTCCTAAGTCTGAGGAGGGAATTTAGTTAGCCATGACCTGAATGAATCATCTGTTAGATACTGCTGCTTTCACGGCAAATAGTGTGTGGGGGTAGAATTCAATATGAGTCAATTCCAAAATGAAACCCACATTCGAAGCCAAATGAATGTTATACATAAAGGGGAGCAAAAATGGGGGGCCCCAAGTGTCATTTAATGTCATTCATTTCAAACACTGTACACAGCTTCTGAAAGAAGGGGAAAGCCTCAGTCTCAGCACTGGAACGCATGTTCTGACTCTCACTTGGGGAACCATCGTGGGCTGAAGAGGGGCGGTTGGTGCACACAGAGCAGAAGCCTTAACCCATCTGCTGCTGGCCTCGCTGAACAAAGAATTTCACTGACATTCATCAACATCGATCTTGAGCCTAAACACCTTGCCAACCTATGGCAATTTTTCATTTTAACCAATTTCAAACACTTATGTATTATGTACTCCGGTCTGAAAGGACTGTATAGTCCAATATGGAAGGCAAAATTCAAACAATGACACTGCAAAAAAATGCTATTATTTGGGGAAGCCGGGATGGCTCAGTGGGTTAAGCGCTCACTTTGCAGCCCTGGGGACCAAGGATCGAATCCCGGCCCCGGCCCGTGTGGACCCATATGCCGAACTGGGGAGTGCCCCCAGTTCAGTTCTCACTGGGGTGAAGACCCCGGCCCAGTTCCTGCCCTGTGCAGCCCCTCACCCACCTGTGGAATGAAACTATGTGGAAAAATGAGT
The DNA here is from genome assembly GCA_004027555.1 of Craseonycteris thonglongyai. Taxonomy (NCBI): domain Eukaryota; kingdom Metazoa; phylum Chordata; class Mammalia; order Chiroptera; family Craseonycteridae; genus Craseonycteris; species Craseonycteris thonglongyai. The sequence continues at coordinate 46,783 of PVKE010002753.1, forward strand.
GATGTCCAACTATGGAGACTGTTCTGGGCCCTCCCCCTTCTCTCTGTCTCTGTCTCTGTATCTCTCTCTCTGTCAAAAACAATTAAAAAAATGCTATTAAAGGTGTGATCAAAGTGCTACAAAAGCAGAGGTGATAGACAACCTTTCCCTGGCATGTTGGAGAAAAATAAGAAAAATGCAACATGACAACTACCATGGAATCATGGGTCAGACATGATTCCAATGCTCTACATGTTTTACTCAATTAATCCCTGCAAATCAGTGAGATAGAAAATAGTAAAGCACAGCATTCATTAAAGGTTACCACAGGCGAGCCGTTGTTCTAAGGGTTTTTTCGTTAATGACCTCATTTATCCTCATACACACACACACACACACACACAAAATCTATACAGATCTTATCACCTTCACTTTACAGATGGAAAAACTGAGGCATTGAGAGGCTTACCGACTCTCACGGACATACAGCTAGTAGGTTTTCAAAGTCAGTATTTGAAACCAGGCAATCTGGCTCTGATGCCTATATGCTTAACCAGTATAATATGCAGCCTCAGCCATTTACCATTCCCTATTTACAAATGGAGAAATTAAGGCTCAGCGGATGAGAGGCTGAACTAGATGTAAGTGCAAGTGATCTGACAGCAGAGAATACCTTCCTAGCACTACCTCATGGGAAGGGGCATTTGAGCTGGAACTGGAAATCCAAGAATGTTACAGATGGGGCTAAGAGAAAAAGGTGTTCTGGGATGTAGGAAAGTACACGCGCAGAGAATCAAGCGTCATGGAGAGTTTGAACACTGAGAAGCGGTCTGCAATGGCTGAGTGTGTAATCTGGGGTTGTCCTGCCGCTTCTGTTGTTTGAGGGGCTCAGAAGAGACTCCATAGTGGGGATAAATGTGCACTCCAAGAGCATAGCCTCCTAGCCACCTTAATCAAGGCTGCCATCCTGGAACTTTACCAACAACCAGCTGCTGTCATTTTTTGTAAAATCAACCTTCAACATAATCCTAATGCCAGAAAACACTCATTTCCTATTTGCAGGAGGTTTTGCAGAGCTGATTATGACTAAAAAGCATCATGCCCCTGTTCCTTTTATCAGGAACCTCATTGACAGGGTCATTTACTTTTCATGAAGATAAAAAATGAATGTGGTTATTCTGATTAGAAGCAGAACAACTTCAGCTCATGAACCAGATGCTGAAGACGACAGCTAGAACAAGACAGCTGTCCAGCTAACCCCAGAGCAGGGGAAGAGGCTGAAGATGCAGCACACAAGAGGAGACACCAATGCTAGGCACATTTGGAGAACACAGTTGAGCGGCAACTTGTCCTGTTAGTAGGCTCTAATGATGAGCATTAGCTAGTATGTCCCAGTAGCTGACATTATTAATATTATCCTTCCCAGGGGAGGATGGTCATCGTGGGGCTGGAAGTGGGGGTGACAACGTACTGGATGGTCAAGGTGGTTTCCAGTTGGACTGTTTTCCCTGAGGAGTCCGTTACCGACTCCCTTTTTGAGAGATTTTCATCATAGGCCAGCCATCTTTGTAGCTAATTGGACCAGTGACAGGGATGTGACCCAAAGGTGGTGTTTACAGGCTGTGAGTACCCTACCCACGACTAGACGGTAGCACCATCAGGTTTTCTCTGGAAGAGTTTAAATGCAAGACATGTCAAAATAGTAGACAGTGGAGTGGCCGAGAAGCAGGAAGACATAGTCAAGTCAAGTCAAGAAACTGCAGGCACCACAATAGATGCGGGTGGAGGCGGGCACAATGACACCAACCACAGCACCCCTCTTTATTTAAAGAGAATCACTCACTGACAATTCGGCACAACCCAGCTTTCCTCCTGCCCCCACCCCCAGGCCCATGGCGCTATAGATTGTAGCCCCAGAGAGCCCTGACTCTCTGGCTGGCTTTTGACTGTGCTGATTGGAGATCAGCAAATCAAAGGGCCAGAGATCAGCAAATCAAAGGTGGGGGGTTTGTCTTCGTATTTCCCTCTCTGTCTTGCACCATCCTCCTGAAAGTGACTTTGTCCCTTTACAGGTATGCCCCTGTGCTGGCCCTTTGCAAATCTCCACTTCTCACCAGGCCCCAGCCATTACCTGCAGGCCCAAGCATGGTAACAGTTTCTCGCTATTGCTGGTCCCTGGGTGCTTCAACATCCCCTTCAGTTCCCCTGCCCTGCCCACACCTCCACAAACAAGCCTTCTATTAAATTATCTTTCAAACCCCAGCCTGGGAGCCTTTCCTTTCGGTTGAGGCTGATGGGTAGAAGAACACAAAATAAAGAGCAATGACTATCAGACTATCAAAGCAATGTTCAATCATGTTCTGCAGGTCATCCTTTTTATTCTTCCTTCTGTCTCCATTACAATAAATCTTTTCACCTGAGCAGGACTCTCTGGAGTCATCTGTGGGAGAGGCCAGGGAGTCACCTACATGCTTTTCCTCATTAACATGTTCATTCAACCAGTGATTTGTTTACACAAGCATTAGTGAGCCCCTACTATATGCCAGGCATCATGCTAGGTTTGGGGGATCAAGTGACAAACAGAATAGACAGATTTTGCCCTTATAGACTTTACGATGGTAGAAGGTGAAAGGAAGCAAGGATTGAATGGAGCAGACAGCAATCAAATAATCATGCAAATACATTTATAATTACAAACCATAAGAAGTCATTCAAACAGAAATTAGGAAGAGCTAAGAGGATAATAGGAGGTCTCATTTAGAACACCAACTCTGTTTAACAGCTGGACTTGCTATTGGCCAAATAATGTATCCATCTTATAGATGCAGAGATGAATAAGAAGGAAACTATAATAAGCCACAGTGAATATGGAGAGGACTGCGAGATAAGCATGTTTAGGTAAAAATGCCTGGGCTGAAACCAGGAAGCTGTATCACCTCCAACAATGAATCTTCTACTACTGAAAGCAGACGATGCTGGGTTTTGATAAGTATGTTACGTACAGGACATGTTAGGTGATGGCCAAGTATAGTCCAAATAAAGCCAGAAACACCCTCCAGAACCCACTACTGTCTCCTCAGTAACTGCCTTCCCGGGGGAGCAAATGATGCCACCAGTTAACAGGGCATCAGAATTTCTGGGGGGAAAAAAGACAGAGACAGAGATAAAGAGAGGTCTTCCTCATTCTTTTATTCCTGAATGTCTTCAATAACTAGTAGCAAAGATATGTCTTCAATGTGCCTTCTTCATTAGAACCCATTAGAGACAAAATGCTGAATTTTGGGAGGTCCTATTTGGGGAATGGAGTAATTTATAACTTTTGATGTTTTTATACAATATTCATTAAATATTCAGTGAATAGTTGTTGAGTTCCTATTATGTCAGACATTGTGCTAGTCTCAGGGGATACAGTAATGAGCTTACCTTCATGGTTCTTGCCCTTGAGGGATTTCCAGTATAGCCAGAGAGATAAACAAGTAATTGCAATAAATTATAGTAAATGTTACATAGCATATCAGCAAGACTGATAAAGACTAGAAACATCAAGGGAGGCTTCCCAGAGAAAGTTCTCACTTTAAATTAATACCTGAAGGATGACTAGGAACTGGAGAGGAAGGTGTAGTGAGTGAGAGATTGAGACAGTCTTCTAGGCAAAAGAAACAGCTTCACGTGCAAAGGCACTGAGGTAAGCAAGTGGTGGGTAGAAATGGTGGAAGAAGTTATTTATGGATGTAAGAAAAAGAGAGATGGGAGCTAAGGCTGAAGCTGTAGGGTTTGGGAAGATCACTACTAGCCTCGAAAGCCAAGTTAAGGTAGTTGGCATTTTTAAGGCCATTAGGAGTCCCTTGAAGAGTCATAGCAGGGAAAATTCATGATTAAGCTTATGTTTTGGAAAGATCACATTGAATGCAAGTGAACTAAAGGCTGGGAGATTGCAAATCTAGAAGCAGAGAAACTATTTAGGGAAGATGTTGCAATACTCTAGATGAGAGATGATGCTGACCTGGAATAGGATAGTGACCCAACATACAAAGACACAGACATCACTGAGCTATCTAGATGGCTGAGTTGGCAGGACTTAGGGATGGACTGGATGGATACAGAAGGTGAATAAGGAGATTCAAGGAGAACCCAATGCCTCTCATATGCCACCCCAGGTAAGTGATGCTGTCAGACGGAAAAGGAGCAGGTTTAGAGGGTGAGAAGGAATCGTGAGTGCAATTTTAAGTATGAAGACTTGAAGGTAATTGCTAGGTATCCAAGTGAAGACACTTTGTAAGCCACTTTGAACCCCCTGGGCACCAAGACAGAGACCTGGTTGGACACAGGGTAGAAGTCTATAGCATTCGGATGACAGCTAAAACCATGGATACATAGCAACTGTTCAGAGAGAAGGTAGTGAGATGAGAATAAAGCCTACGAGAGAACCCTGCAGAAATTTCAGGAGCCTCCAGAGGAAGAGTCCTAAAGGAATGGCTAGAGAGAAGGAAGTGTACATGGAGGCCCTTCCACAACACGTGTGCCATGCTGCCCTTACCCTGCAGACGGGCCAGGCTACCTGTGGGCGGGTCCTGGCTCCACTAGTAAGTGGAGTGGCCTTAAGCAAATTACTTAAATTCTCTGGACCTCAGTTTTCCTCACTTTGAAATAGGGAGAATAACATCTATATAACCCACTTCATAGAGTTGTTCTGAGAATTAGATGATTCAATATGTATAAAGTGCTTAGAGAAGACTGGCACCTACCAGTGCCCAGTGGGTGTTCATCGTTATTAAAGATATCTGACCACAAACAACTTGTAGGTTCCGTCAGCCTGCTAGGACTAACATGCTCCAAGTAATGGAAGGTACATAGAGATGGTTTTCTTACTACCTACTTACCTTATGCATACTACTTACATTTATAACTATCCCTGAATAATACTTGCATTTGAATAGAACATCTATTTAGCAAACAGCTTTTATTGTCTTGATTCATTTTCCCAACAATTCTATGGGCGAAGAGACTTGTTTGTTTGGGGTTTGTTTGTTTGATTGTTTGTTTGTTTGTTTGTTTTTTATCCAAGAGATCAAGAAAATTACTCAAGTGATACAGAATTTAAGAAGCAGAAGCAGAATTTTAACCTCATTGTAGGTCAGTCTCTTTTGTAGGGTCATTGTAGGTCTCTTTTCTTCTCCTGCTTTGAAATATGTTCAAAAGGTCCCTGTCCAAATAGCACTGCAAAATGCTTCCATGCAGTGTTGAGATGGTTTTCACCTGCACCAACTCCTTCTGCTCCTCTAGGTGTATATACCCAGTGCTGTTAGAGGAGCTGTGGTTAAACAGTTGAGGATGGAAATGTTGTTACTGCTACAGCACTCTTCTTCCTCAGTCTTATCCATCAGACGGTAAACCTAATGGTCAACCAATACTTGGAAAACACAAAAGAGCTAACCAAACTATGAGTCATAAAGTATCCCTCCCTCATTATTTCCAATGAATTAAAAGAAAAAGAGTGAAGGCAGTCAAAATGGACCAGGTCATTGTATTTTGTATTCTTTTGCATTTCAATTTAGTATAAGAAAATCCAGAGTGGGGCAGGGGGGCGTTGGGGGTGGACACCAGATATATATATGATGATGGAAGGAGAGCTGATTCTGGATGGTGAGCACATAATGTGATACATAGGTGATGTAATGTAGATTTGTATATCTGGAAACTAATTGTTACCAACCAATGTCACCCCAATAAACTTAATGATAAAAAAAGAAAATCCAGCTCCTTATTATGTGTTGTTCGTGCATGCATATGCATGTGTGCATGTGTGTATGTCCAACTCAATGATTTCTGTGCCTCAGATTCAGATCAGAAATAGCAATATTACATACAAGGGCTGTCCAGAAAGTATCCAGCCATGTAGTATGAAAAACAGAAGCATTTATGGCTGGAGTTTTTTTTCTGGACAGCCCTTGTATTCAGGACTCTGACAGGGTCGATAATTTCTTTAAATGTATTTGTGTTTTTGGACACAACATTGAGTCAGAAAGGGTTATTCTGTAGCTGACACTGTGTTCCAACAACCAGCCAGACTGAGATATGAGTCATCGCCCTGTCAGGCACTTTATCAAAGTTTCTTCACTTGGTTGTCTCCGGGCAACAAGGGGCTCTGAGCAGCGCGTAATTAAAGCCAGAGAAACTGAAGAGGGAACGAAGGCTGATCATTTAGGTGTCAAGAAAGAGCCAGGTGGGAATGAGGATGGATTGAAAACATGAATTTAGCCTCACTCCCCAATCCCTACAAAAATGACAGTAAAAGGATTTTATTACAGACATAAATACCCAAGGACAAAGAAAATGTGAAAATAGACAATAGCGATGAAATTTTGGAGGCTGGAAAGCAGATGGGCAAATGGTAAATGACTCAACATGTCTGGAAGTGTGAATCCTAAGGCGGTAGTGAGAAAGGCAAGAAGAGACTAGATTTACATTGCATAACCCCCCACATGGCTCAGGAATTGGCAGGACCAGGCATTTCTAGAAGAAGAACTGATGTTGGGCTAAACACAAGAGGATTAGTTGAAAGTCTCTTAAGAAATGGTCAGATCCACAGGTAGCCTTCCTGTGCTTCAGTATAACTGCAGTAGATTGCTCTATCCTCTCAATTCTTCATCCTCTCCCCACCCGGACTCCTTGCCATGTGATTTTCTACTTGCTGCCACTAGAAACAGAATCTACAGGGTCCAGCAGAAGTGACACCCTTTTTCAAGTAGTATAGCAAAATCATATATGCTTATGATTTTGTAATAGAAGATTTGGTACAGGAGATGCCAGGATGGCTCAGCGGATTAAGCACTCACTTTGCAACCCCGGAATCAAAGGATCAAACCCTGGTCCTGGCCCATGTGGACTCATGCTGAACTGGGGTGTGTCTCCAGTTTGGGTCTCATCAGGGCGAGTTTCTCATGTGGGAGGCCACCAGTTCGGTTCCCACCCCAGGCGTGCTTCCCATGTAGAAGGCCACCAGCTTATGGGGGCGTGTCTCCCATGCGGGAGGCCCCCAGCCCAATTCCTGCCCTGTGCAGCTCCGCACCCACCTATGAAATAAACCTATATAGAAAACTAATGACATACAACTATGGAGACTGTTCTGGGCTCTCCCCCTTCTCTGTCTCTGTTTCTGTCTCTGTGTCAAAACAATAAAAATAAATCTTTAAAAAAAGATTTGGTATAAATTACCAGCTCATAAAAAGGGGCATTGCGGGAAAGCTGGGATGGCTCAGAGGGTAAAGCGCTCACTTTGAAGCCCTGGGGACCGAGGGTCGAATCCCGGCCCCGGCCCATGTGGACCCACATGCTGAATGGGGGTGTGCCCCCAGTTCAGTTCTTGCCGGGGCCTATGTGAGAGGCTCCTGGCCCAGCTCCTGCCTTGAGCAGCCTTGTGCCTGCCTGTGGAGTGAAACTATATGAAAAACTAATGTCAACTATGGAGACTGCTCTGGGCCCTCCCCTTTCTCTCTGTCTCTGTTTCTCTCTGTCAAAAATCAATAAAAAAAATCTTTAAAGAAAAAAAAGGGCATTGCTTCTGCTGGACCCTGTATATCTCCACCACACTGATGGTGTGTCTGGCCAATGGAATGTGGGCAGAAGTGATAGTCAACAAGTTGTAAGTCTCGGCCGTAGGAGACATTGTCTGTTTCCATTTGCCTCTGTTGCGGTTCTGACATGGCTGTGAGAACGTGCCCCCAGGAGCCTGCTGGTCCAAGAAGAATGAGAGACATACAGAACAGACCGGGCCTGAGCCCAAAACCTGAGTCCAAGACCAACTGAGTCCAGCTGACCTGAAGCCACATGAACTAAAATCAAGTGCTTGTCACTATATGTGACACACCACCAATGTGCTGTAGTTACTTGTTCCACAGCATAGTGGGCGGAGACATCCACAGGTCCTGGTGGAATGCTGCTGGAATAAAACTAAAGGATGTGACACTGGCTTTGGGAACAGGTCACCACCTGTGTTTTTTGGGTTTTTTTTTAAGATTTATGTTACTGTTTGAGAGAAGTTGAGAGAGACAGACAGAGAGAGAGAGAGAAGGGGAAGGTCCCAGAGCAGTCTCCATAGTTGCACATCATCAGTTGTGATATGGTTGAATTCTACATAGGTGGATATGGGGCTGCACAGGGCAAGATCCGAACCAGGGGCCTCCTGCATGGGAGGCAAGCACCATCCTGGTGGTTAGCAGTTGCACGACAGCTCAGCATATAGGTTTGCATGGGCCAGGGCCGAGAACCAAACCCGTCCTTGCAATTGCAAGGCAAGTGCTCAGCTGCTGAGCTATCCTGGCATCCCAACACCTGTATTGTTTATATAATATATTCGTATAGAGAGAGAGAGGCTAAAGATAATGAGGAACCTAGTATAGTAGCGGAAAGAAATGGTGCCACATGTTTGTAACAGGAAAACATTTGGTATAGTTGTTACCTACTTGGAAGATAAAATATATACCTAATGAGCTCAAAGCCTTGAGCAAGAAGGTTTCTAGGCAGAATGTTCCCAGAGGTGACAGAAGCATCCTCAGCAAGCTTAGGCCAAAGCACTTTAAGAAGTGGGCAAATACGCAAGAATTTAGTGATGGCTGGTCCGTGCTCTGTGCACGTTCGGGAGGTGGCACATGGACAGAGGGAGGCTGGACTGAGGGCACGTGGCTGAGCACAGAGCCCAGACTCCCCTCGGCTGGGGCTTCACTGATGGTCGCCAGCTTGATGTGGGGGTCTCTGGGCACAACACACTCCTGTGACTGCCACTGGCCATGACCAAAGCTGCTAGAACTGGCGACTCCTAAGACACTTTATTCACGTCACAGCAATGTTTCCTGAACAAAGAAGTGATCTTTTTTTTTTTTTAAAGATTTATATTTATTGTTTTTGACAGACAGAGAGAGAGAGATAGAGACAGAGACAGAGAGAAGGGGGAGGGCCCAGAACAGTCTCCATAGTTGCACATAATTCATTTTTCCACATAGTTTCATTCCACAGGTGGGAATGGGGCTGCACAGGGCAGGAACTGGGCCGGGGTCTTCATCCCGGTAAGAACTGAACTGGGGGCACTCCCCAGTTCAACACATGGGTCCACACGGGCCGGAGTCGGGATTCGATCCTCGGTCCCTGGGGCTGCAAAGTGAGCGCTTAACCCACTGAGCCATCCCGGCTTCCCCAAGAAGTGATCTTAAACAAGTCACTTAACCCCCTTGGTTTCTTCCAATGTTAAGTTTCCATGATGGATATTTGGTCTAATTCTCCAGCTATAGGAAGGCCTGCGGACTTCTGGGATCTGTTCATTCAGCTTTAGGTGGCCCCTCGGGTATCTGGTAAGAACTGAGTGGTCAGCCCCCTCCACGCTGATCCCCTGGTTCTCTCAAAGTCAGGGCACCTCAGCCTTGCTTGACTAAGTGAGACAGAAGTGGACAATTTAGTATATGCATTGTTTAAAGACCTTGGTTCTGCTTGAGCCACCAAGGATATTTTTATCATTTCAGCTAAAGTGAGTTAAGTACTTCAGAGCCCAGTGCCAGACCTTAGTACTTCTTAGCATCCTTGGAAGGCACTGGGCAGGAGGCGAGAGCAAACTGACCTCTGCATGCCTCTGAGAGAAAGCTCCAAACAGCTTCACATCATGTTTTTTTCCTGAGGCATCTGACAGCTCCAGGTGTGGTTCACGCAAAGAACATAAAGATCTGTAATATGAAACCACCAAAATCTCATGTCATCATATGCTCGTCTTTTATGCTTCATATGCTGACCTCATACAAGACCAGCTGAAACCAACCAGGTTTACATGTGGCCTCTCTTTGCCAAGTCCCACCTCTCCTTCTGATTTCAGCTCCTCCCTCTCCCTGAACTCAGCTTCCACAGGCCTTGGCCGGCAGACCCACTCTTCATTTTACCTGCTGGTCTCCGCCAGCACCAGGAAGGCTATGCAGGCAATGCCAGTCAAACATTCTTCAGTTCTCATTCCGGGAGAAACATTCCTAATGTTTCTGGGCACATGTTCCCCCCGCCCATCTCTGATCACAGCTGCAGAGCACACTTGCAATCAGCGGGCTCTCAATGGGAGCTCTTCATCAGCTCCAAATGCATAAGAAGGCTGAAGGCATCGCTTAACACCTCACATGCCCTGGCTGAGAAGAGGCCAAAAGGAACGCAACGGACACATTCGATGTGAGTAATGTGATGACAAGTGAGATTTAAGTGCAGATGGCACTGAGAGGTCGCCTGGGGCTAATTTTTTCCAGGGAGCAAAGAGATCTCCACCTTGTCAGGAGAAGAGACTAGCTCTGCATGTGGGTTTGCTACCTGCCAGCCAAGCGAACTTGTCTGACAGACGGAACTGGCTGTCAGGAGACAGCAGCAAGACTCTTCTTTTTAGAAATCACACCTCTTCCCCAATTTCCCTTCTCTCCTTCTTTCCCACAGATTTTGAGGCGTTTAGGTGGCCGCACATCCTGGATCTGTCTAACAAGCCGGGATTTCTGGCAGGAATCGTTCTGCGGCTGGCCCAGGACATCAGTTTCTTGCTGTGCAGAAAGAAGCCGTCATGACAATCACACATCCGCATTCGGAAGAACAATGTCTCCTCTGACCTGAAGCAGAAGTGAGGTAATGGCTGCCCCTTTGTCCTCCACCTCCTCTGTCACCCGATGAAGAACAGCCACAGCTGATGAAGACGTGCTCTTTAATCTGGGAATATTTGACTGCTGGCTCTTTTCCAACTTAAAGAACATCATAAGAAGCATGAGATGACCACAGATATTTTTAAGTTTTTGTAGCAGAAATTAAGGGTCAGTGGATGGCTATTAGGACCCAGCCTAATCCAGCCATCTCTGTCAGCATCTGTCTTGCCTCCAATCTGGACAGACACTGAGAGTCAGGCAAAAATCTACCTGTTACTACTGTAAACAGTTTGTAAAAACCAAGATGTCAGTGCAGTTATCACTCTGCCCTCCTCAAGAGCAGAGGAAATCTTGCTGTTTTGGAATGAAGGCTCCACTTAAAAGAACCACCCAGAGAGAGAAACGGGGCTTGGCCCAGAGCCGTGTCCATAGCAGGCACTAGATAAACGCACGCGGTGTTTGATGAGATGAAGAAGCACCATATTTATGAATGACTATGTGGATTTCAGAAGGCGAAGCCATCTTTCTCTTAAAGCATTTTGACTTATTTTTTGTTTGGATGCAGAAGGTCTTGGAATAATCACACCCGGAGGACCATTTGTTAAATATTTACCTTGTGCCGGCCCTTCTGGTCAAACACCTTCAATGGCTCCACATGCTGATGGATTTAAGTAGTGGCTACTCAAGGCTGTCTATAACCTGACTCCACTGGCCCTTGGCTGTCTATCTCCTTCTCCTCCATGCTCAGTGTCATATGAAGAGGCAGGTCAGGCAGACATCCCATCCATAAAAGGTACATAACAACAACAACAACAACAAAACAGACAGACCCAAGCAAAACCTCCATTCTCCGTATAAAGCCTTTGGCATTCAACAGACAGGATTCAGCAGAGGCTGGGGGTCTATAAGCTTGGAATGCAGGACTGAGGGACCCAGGGATGGGTGATGAGAAGGGAAGGCAGGGAAGGCTGAGTGTGGGAAGGGAAAAAACAGGAGAGGTAACCCAGCAGCTGCAAGGCAGAAAAGCAAGTCTTGAGAGAACAACCAAATTATTTCAAATGGAAGGATTTAAGCTTTTTCCTCTTTCTCCTCTTTCAAATGACAACTAATATTGATACCAGATAATTCTCTATCACATAGATTATGTGCCAGGCAATGTTGTAACTCATTATCTATATAAGCTTGTTCAATTTGCACAACAAGCCTGCCATTATTACCCCCCTGTTATTAACCCCATTTTACTGAAGAAACTGAGGTGCAGATGGGTTGAGTGACTTGTCCAAGGTCATGCAACTAGTAAGTGATGGATCTGGTCTAACTAGACTCCATGTTGATCACAGCCTGTTCTGCCTTTTTCTGTCTGCCCTATGTTGCTCACACGTTGCTACAGATTCTGGAGAAATGGAATTTTGTTTTGGAAAAGGCCAGAGAAAAGGAAAGACAAACCATGTGATGAGCAGGTTGGGGTTTGAGCCACATGCTATTAACCTGACTTCCAGGGAGGAGATGAAGGTGGGACATAGAGTTCAATTGCCTGACCAATAATTTAATCGGTCATCCCTACATAAAGATTCAGGACACTAAAGCTTGATTGAGTTTCCTGGTTGGTGATACCCATCAATGTTCAGAGAAGGTGATGCATGCTGGGACAAGAAAGCTTTGTTCTGGAACCCCTCCCAGACCTTACCCTATGCATTTCTTCATTTCACTGGTCCTGCTTTGTGTCCTTTGATAATAAAACTGAGACCATAGTAGAGCACTTTCTTGAGTCCTGTGAGCCATTCTAGTGAGTTACTGAACCCGCAGGGGTAGTAGGAAGCCCTGAATTTGTAGCCAGTTTGTCAAACTTCATGTGGCCTGGGAACCCCAGAGTTTATGGCTGCTGTCAGAAACGAGGGGAATCTTGTGGAGGACAGAGCCCTTACGTTGTAAAAATTTGAAACTCCAGGTAGTTAGTGTCTAAATTACATTTCATCTTCCAACAGACTGTATACACAGGGTGAGAAAGACAGACACAAACCTGGCCTTCATGTGACGCATAGTGTAACCAAGATGGCAGACACTGGCCAAGCCACTACTGTGGGGAAGCTTGTTTGAAGTGAGTTATGGGCATGGTGGGGCCTAGGGCAAAAGGAGCCTCTAGTACCTGGGGACATCATGAATGGGACTGGCTCTTATTCACATTTTTTGATAACTAGGACGATGACTTGGCCACCACAGGTGCTCAGTAAATTATGTATAATTAAAGTCAATGGAATATAACAACGCTTGTTTAGACAAGAACATTTTCTACCTTGAAAATTCCTAGATGAGTGACTCCCTTTCACTGGCCCAGGTAGATCATGCCACACACTTATGAAAACTTCCAGTAAAATATAAAGCTTTAGAAACCAAACAATTCTTAATATAGTTTCAACCCAATTACATATGATAATGGAAGGAGGGAAAGGAACAAATGGCCAAGCAAACTACAGAGGTTGTAAACTTAAAACTCCATGTTTAAAAACATAATTAATTTTAAAAAGTTATGGGACATATTGAGAAAATTGACAAACTTTATTGTTTAGGCTGTGGATTAGATAATGGTCCTACACAAATCTTAAATTTCCTAGTTTTGAGCACTGTAATATGGTTATGAAAGAGAATGTGGTTGATCTCAGTAAATGCACACAGATTAATGGGGTATGATGTCTCCAACTTACTGCCAAATAGTACAGAGAAAAATATACACACAAATACCACCACCACCAAGAGAGAGAGACACAGAGAGACAGAGAGAGAGAGAAAGCAAATAAGCCAAAATGTCAACATATGTAGAATCAAGGTGAAGCAATTAGAATTATTTGCACTATACCTGAAATTTTTTCAATGTTTAAAATTGTATTACAATTTAAAAAGTGCCCCCAAATCCCTACAACTGATATGATGGATAAATCACACATATTAATGGAGCACCGTCTGCCCCCAAAGAGGCTCCTTCTGGCCCGTGCTCTGCCTGGGTCATAGTTTTCCCAACTTCTGCAACCAAAACACAGGCAAACCTCAGGCTAGTTGCATGCCAAGCATGGACAGGTAACATGTTTTACAATGTGAGTCAAATGACTATATTTAAATAAGGCAACTCAAACCAGTTTCTCAAAGAGTTTATCGAAACACAGCTGGTAGAGATACTTTAACCAGAGTAGACTGTCCAAGTCACAAAAATCATTAACCCTCAATTGTCCTTATGCTACAATTACTGTAGCAAACATTCACCAAAGGCAATTTCTTTGAAATGTCTTATCAATACAAGTATGTCTTATGTATGTATACATTGGATACATATGTTATGAGAAGTGTGTGTGTGTGTGTGTGTGTGTGTGTGTGTGTGTGTGTGTGTAGAAAGAGAGAGACAGAGAAATACCTACTATGAACTATGAAACAGTGCTTGCTTGAAGAACAGCCAAGAAATAATATGGACAATCAGTTAAACTCCGTAGTCCCCAACTTAATCTCACAGTACTGAGAAAGAAAAACGATTGAAAGAAGACACTTTATGAGGCTGAAAATCCTTTTTCCTATCCCACACCATCAGCTGGAAAGATATAATCATGTAACAATTACACTTAGCTTTCATTCTCAAAATATATTTCACCCAAAGTTCATTGTGCAGCATAATAAAATAAAGACATACGAATTGGGAAAAGAAAGTTAAATTATGAACATGCAATATTTAATAAAAATGAAATGCTTTTTTCCTCCAAAGAAATAAATGAAAACAGAAAAAGTTTCTTCCTTAATGGGTATCACAGACAAACAGACAGTATTGTTAATCCACTGGTGTTTATAAAAGTAAGTTTGATTCTTGCACTATTGAAAGGGATCTAGTGTTGGTATACTTTAAATTCTATTTAAACAAAGAAGCAAGCTTTAATGCAATAAAATATAGACATTCTATTCAGACACAGTAATGTTAGTATCATAAGTGAGTTTAAAAAAGAAAAGAGAAAATAATTATTGAATAGACAAGTGTTGAAAAAGAAAAGTTATAGGGTTTTTGAATGCACAAAGCCTCGATTTCAGGCCAAGCAAATATAAAGATATATAAGGAGTTGCCCTCCACAGTCAAACAGCATAATAATATTCAGGAAATCAAACAAAATCACTCTATAGTACTGACTGCAGTTAATATGAACTTGTCATCCTGATGCCAAACAAAACACTAAAGCAAGTCCCCTATTTTTAGGGCTTTGTATCTTGGTGGTTGTATAATGAATCAGGATGTGTCTTGGCAAACTCACTGGCAGCCTGGAGGATATTTGTTTTCCTACCAAAAATAGTTGGAGTCTCCTAAGCTGTGGAATGGACAGAAAGTGATCAGAGCACTTGAGGAATTTGATTCAACCATCGAATCAGAAAGATCATTCAGGAGCCTCAGTCCTCTCACCTATAAAATCAGAGAGTTGGACCCAGTGATCTCTGAGATCCTTTCCATTTAAAAAAACAAACAAACAAAAAACAACAACAACATGGAATTACAATGAGCAAGTCTGGATTCCAAACCAGAGAAATGAACTTTTGGCTTCCCACAGTCTTGGCTATGAAAGCCTGCAATCAAAATGTTTTTATCTAGCCAAAACTCAAAATTACGTCTAGTTGGCCAAAGATGGGCCGACGGCTTCCCCAACAGCTCTTAGGAAGTCTATAACCCTGTCACCCTAATCTCAGAATGCTTGTGGGAATTTACTTTCAGAGCATAATCAGTCACATAAACTGGAGCTTCGTATGACACCAAGCATAGGGAGCAGTCCAGTACAAGGAGGGACCTTCTTGGAGATCATTCCAGGGAATTGTGTTATTAAAGGGCTGAGGAGGAAAATTTACATAGATGTTTTACCAGTTTAAGCAACAATAATAGCTAATATTTATTGAACATTTAGCATATGTCAGGACCTGTTCTAGGGTCTTTGTATGACCATCTCACTAAAATCTCAGGCCTATAAAATAATCATTAACCCCCATGTGCTCAAATAAATGAGGAAAAGGAGCACAGAGAGGATAAATAATTCACCCAAAGATACTCAGAACTAGAATTCAAACCCTAGGCAATATGTATTCAGAACCAGAATGCTTCAAATAAAGTTTCATTTTAAATACAGTGGTACAGTATAGGAGAGTAACCAGTCCCTTAAACTTTTACCCTAATTTTATTTAATTGTCTTAACTTTTTTATTTGGAAACCATTTCAAACATACTGCAAAGTTACAAAAACAGTGCATTTGAACCATTTGAAAGTAAGTTGCTGGCATTCTGCCTCATCACCTCTATGAATGCTTCAGGGTATTTATGCTGCCACCACCATACAGCCATCAAAATCTAGAAATTAACATTGAAGTAATGTTATTATCTCATCCTCAGACCCCATCGAGGCTCACCCACTTGTCCCACGAATGTCTTTTCTAGTAAAAAGAATCAGTTCAGAATCACAGATTGCATTTACCTGTCATTGCTATTTAGTCTCCTTTAATTTGCTATAGCTTCTGAATTATTCCTTGACTTTCATGACCTTGGCATTTTTTTGAAGATTACAAGCCCTTGATTTGAGTTTTTCTGATGAATCTTCATGATTAGATTCAGGTTTGGCATCTTGCGCAGGAACATCACAGAGGTATTTTTCTCACTGGACTTAGCAGGTGGCATACGAGTATGATTTGTTCCATTATTAGTGATGCTCAATGGAGAAGCCTGGCCGGCCAGGTGTATTTACCACCAGTGTATTTAGCACTCACTTCTCCTATGTAATTTATAAATATTTCATAAGAAGGTACTGTATGACAATGTAAATGTTCCATTCCTCAAGCAATTTTCAAGTGTATTATTATAAGTATGAATGGCATGAATGAATGAATAATAGTTTTTTAACATGGCTTATGAGTATTAAATGACATAAGAAAAGTAAAATATGTATTATAGTACCAGGAACATAGTAAATCAACAATCCATGGTATAATAAAAAATATCAGGGGAAGCCGGGATGGCTCAGTGGGTTGGGCGCTCACTTTGCAGCCCCAGGGACGGAGGATCGAATCCCGGCCCGTGTGGACCCACATGCTGAACTGGAGAGTGCCCCCAGTTCAGTTCTCACCGGGGTGAAGACCCAGGCCCAGTTCCTGCCCTGTGCAGCCCCTCGCCCACCTGTAGAATGAAACTATGTGGAAAAACCAATGATGTGCAACTATGGAGACTGTTCTGGGCCCTCCCCCTTCTCTCTGTCTCTGACTCTGTATCTCTCTCTCTCTGTGTCAAAAACAATAAATCAATCTTTAAAAAAAAAAATTCACATGTGATAAATAAAAATATCAGGATACCAGAGTTCTAGTGTTGGCTCTTTCTCCAGCTAGCAGGGTGATTTGGGAGCAAGCCATATGTTCTTATGAAAGGCCTGAGCCTTAGTTTCTCATCTATAAATCATGGTGGGTGGGTTGGAGCATCTCTGAAGTCTTTTCCAGGATTAATGTTCAATGCTTTTGCATATCTTATGGTCAAAGTTTCTAGCCCTGCCCATTGGTAATTCTCCATTAGGAAATACTGAACTACTGTTGCCTTAGCAGCATCTCAAAAAGGCTCATTGTGGTATTGCTTAGTGATTCCAGTTTCCATTTGCTAACTATAGTTTTAGCTCAAGTTTACAAAGGGGTTTCCAGGCAACTTTGCAGAGTTCTTGCATTTTCCACTGTACCTCAACTCTTACGCCTTCCCTAATTTCCAGACACAAAACAGGCTGACTTTAGCTTACCAGTCATCTGGCCAAGGCCACAGTAAATATGTATCAAAACAAAACCTAGGGTAGTTTCAGAAAGAGCCATCAAGGTGGATGTTTCACACAAATAGTCTTACTGGGATTTCTAGACCCCGGCTAGAAATCTACAATCCTAGACATACCAGTTTATCTTCAAAAGAAAGAATTCCTAGAAACATGATTGAAGTTGAGAACCAAACTATGGCTCATTCATTTTATTTCCAAGAAAAATGCAGAAACCTACACTATTCATACAAAAGCCTACAACACTCTCCTCAGTGACACTGAAGTCAACAGCTGAGCAGTCATCCAACCTTGAAAAATAATTCCTGGGGAACAAGGTTAAAAACAAAGCAATGTGTCTTGTAGACAAAGCTGTGTTGTAGCAGAATCTGCTAGACTCAAGTTGGGAGCTTGCATTCATCTTGTTACCTTGATAGGCCAAGAGAACATATGATCTACCTGCAAAATAAATAAACACAATAGAAAAAGGATAAACATGTTTCCATTCAGCTTGCTCTCATTCCTTGGTTTGTTTGCTCCAATTTGACTGCTGGTCTGTTTGTTAACTAGCTTCAACCAAGTCACTTTTTGTGCTTCCAATAGTCTGTTTCCCTGGTTAGTACCTAGAAAATCTCCTTCCATTAAATTAACTGAGTCAGTTTCCCCAGCAGGCCAGACATGAAAATCATATCTGACTGTCATTGCAAAAAGGACCTCTGATCTAACACTTCTGTTGTATAACAGTCTCACCCTCACCGTTTTTCTCCTGCAACAAACAATATGAGGGGGAACCCAAAACAATCCAGAATTTATTTATAAAACATTGTGTATTTATTCTTACATGTTTAAACTTCAATCACCTTCAAAGTACTCTCCACCTGATGCAATGCACCTATTGAGATGCTTTTTTGGTGCTCCAAACAGTTTTTAAACTCATTGATTTTGATGTCTTTCAGTGCTTCTGCTGTTTTTGGTTTCACCTTTTCCACATCAGCAAAATGTTTCCCTTTGAGGACATATTTCATCCAGGGAAAAAAAAAAGTCACTTGGGATAAGATCAGATAAATAGGGAGGGTGGGGCACAGGGGTCATAATGTTTTTGGTCAAAAATTACTGAACACTCAGCACAGTGTGGGCAGGTGCATTGTCACGCTACACATTATTTGTGTAAATCATCCTTCATGAAATGGGCGAATGAGTTGGAAGAGTCTCCAAAAAAATTCACGGAAGCCAAACACAACCTCTCGCAACAACATCAGCTGGTACACTGGTGTAAATGGGTTCCTAGAACACTCACCTACCGGGGGAAGCCTGTACTACAAGGGGTTCACGCTCCAGAAGATAATTCTATTTGAGGGGATCCCCCCTCATTAAAATTAATGGTTGAAGACTTACTACTCAAAGTCTCCAGACCAACAGCAATGGTATCAGCTTTGAGCTTGCTAGAAACATGAAATCTCAGACATTTCTCCAGATCTACTGAATCAGAATGGCCTTTACAGGATCCCCAGGTAACTGACATGCACACTAAAGTTTGAGAAGCATTAAGTTAGAATAATACCTTTTAAGTATTTATTTCAAATTAAAGAAACTTATTTCCAATTAGTCCCTATTCATTTGAGAAGGAGAATAGAATATTAGGCTTGTTTATCCTAGACCAGGGGTGTCAAACTCAATTAAAACACGGCCATTTGGTGCAACAGGCAAGATTCACGCAGGCCACATCACATTTACAAACGTCACGGGAACTGAGTCAGCACGTTTATACACGCCCACAGGCCCCCAGGATAGGCACTGGGCCACGTGTATACTCGTCTTCAGTAGTTAAAGGGTTAACGAGGGAATTGTGTGTACGGTATTGCCTCCATCTCCCCTAAGCGCTATTTTCTTCATAACAATTTTTTCTATTTTCATTTTATTTCAGAGCATTGTGGGCCACAAAAAATTACCTCGGGGGCCACATGCGGCCTGCGGGCCACCAGTTTGATACCCCTGTCATAGGTACTGATCATTAACCCCACGGAGTCTTTTTGTGATATTATTTTGGTTTTAGAATTTCTTTTTCTTTTTCTTTACTATGATTTCTCATAATCCTGGAACAAGTTAAAAAAAACAGATGTATGCGTATTAAGCAATCCCTGTGGTGGACTTAGTATTGGGTTTCTGGAAGGGAAAAGCCTTGACTTGTACTGTGTGCCAATTTCCATAATCTGCATACTCCTTCATGATCAATTTCAATCTACCAATTATTTAAAAATTGTCATGCAAAATTTCAGAAGCTTCAATAATTAGTTTTTACAAGTTGTTAGAAACTACTCCAACATATCACTGAAAAATCCTCAGAAAGGCAATTATTTTTCACGTCACAGCTGTTCTTCACTCAAACCTATTCAAAATGAAATAAAATCAGGCTAGGCTTCATAAGCATACTTTTTATTATACGATATCTCTGCTCCAGGACCTACCTAATAAGATTCCCCATTAATTACTGAGCACATAGATCTAAGCTTAATTTATTGTTTTTCAAAACTCCTTCTCCTTCCCCATACTCCATTTATCTCACTTCATTTTCAAGATCTCATTAATATGCCCCATATTCCTCACTTCTGTTTCCTGCAACCCATCAACTCCTGAGGCCCTGATTAAGAAAGCATGTTACTCCAGTTGTTACTGGCATCTAACTTCCAACCATGAGGGACAGAAATACCACTGGATAAAACTGGCAATGAGAATGGCAGATGGAAAGATGAATAGAATCAGGGTGTTGATAACATCTTTGAGTTGCTGACTCAACCTTCCCTAAAATTGCCTTTCTTATAAACTTTCCATTATATGAGTCAACAAATATCCAGGTTTAATACCTACAACTAACTGAGAAGTTCCTTGATAGAACAACAAGCCACATTACTGTGAAACCAAGTGAGGCCATCACAACCATATCCTGTAATGGTTCCTACCAAACCTGTATTCTAGGAAGACAGAAATACTTGGAAAGATATTGAGATCAACTAGGAAGCTGATAGTGATAATGATCAACTGGATTTTATTTTAAATTCTTTATGATGAGCTAAAATATGCCTGCATATAATTTCCAGTACTAGTCATAATTCTCCTCTCTTAAACCACATACAAAAAGACCTTGAAATTTATAAAAATATTGATTGTGGCTTTCTTCTAAGTACCTTATTTTCCAGTTTCCAGACCTCTCACCACCTTTCATCCACATGTAGCAGAACAGAGCAGAACAGAACATGGCATGCCTCTGGATATATCTATTCACAGTGACATCAGTCCATATCTGTCTACTTTCTTTGCACACAGTGTTTCAAAATCAGTTCTAAATCTAAAATTTCTCTAACTTGACCACCAAAACTATAGTATTAGTCAAGGTAACACCAATTGCTGTAACTAAATTTCATTGACTTAATCCAATTGAAGTTTATTTGTCCTTTCCAAAGATTCAAAAGCAGGATTCTGACTGGTGATGATTCAGGGCCCCAGGATCTTTCCATCTTGTGACTCCACCAATTCCAATGCCTAACTTCCAAAGTTACCATAGAAAAGAGCACGGAGGATCTGGGAAAATGTGTGGTTATAGGCCAAGTCTGGAAGTGGTGTACATCACTTCCACTCACATTCCATTGTCTATCATCCAGTGATGTGTCACAACTAATTAAAAACATATTCCTCAGAAATATCTGTAGCTGTGTGGCCAGCTGTGTGACTAGGACACAAGCTTGGTGAGAATCCAGTCAATTTTTGTCACAATACCCTTGTATGAAAACATCAAAACATTTGTGTGTCTAAACATTTATAAAAATCCAAATTATCCATAAGAATAGTCAAGAAACTGCCTAACTTTGAAAAGAGAAAAGTGGGGTTCCACAGGAAAACAGGTACAACACATTCTTTATATTTCATGAAAACAGAAGATATTTTGGCATGAAATTAGAAACACCTGCACAAGAGTGTTTTCAAAAGATATCCTAGAGTATTATTAGGAAAATGCATTTCCTCTAATGCATAATAAAAGAGCAATAGTAGCTCAAAAGTAAAAACACATTTTTAGAAAAGAATTTTGTTGCCTGAATTATTTGTAAAGAGCAGCAATGCTATGCTGTTATTCTCACATCATTATTAATATTTATTCATTATTTAGTAAGATAAAATAGATCATAGAGGGTAAATGAATAGATTTGACTGTGTGAAAATTAAAGCTTTTGTATGTCAATAAACCACATAAAATTAGGAAATTATTTGCAATGATTTTGACAAAGAGCTAATGTCCCTAAAATATAAAACACTCTTGCAAATAATGAAATAACAGAAAATAAATAACTATGATGGAAAAAAAAGACAAATTACACAACTAGACTATTCACAAAATATAAATTATCAATATAAAATGATAGTCTGATTCAATAGCAAACAAAGCACAAAAGAAAAAAAAAAGGAAAAGAACTTACCCATTTTTTACTGGTCAAGTTGGTCAACCTGTTTTTAAAAGTTAGTGTAGATATTGACAAGAATGTGCTAATCCTAGCATTCTTATATAGAACTGTTTAATATAGGTATGAAAAGGTTTAAAATTGCTCTCTGATCCAGAAATTTGTATTTAGGAGTCTACCTTAAATAAATAATCAGAGACCACAGAAATTCCCATGCAAGGGTGTTCATCATAGCATTATTTTTAAGCGTGAAAATGAGAGTATTCTATGTCTCTAAAAGTTGCTTAGGTGAATTATGATGCATTTATACAAAATAATACTATGCATTCATAAAAATCATACTTTTGAAAAATATTTAATAACATGAAATCATGTTACATCGGAATACAAATTAGAAACCAAACAAATGTATATTGCATGGTCCTAATGTTATAGAATATATGTGTGTTGAGTAGTATATGACACATCTATGATAACAAGTAGTTGGAATGCTTGATAAAGAGAAAGAATCAGAGTTTTCAAAACAGTTGCTGAAAGTTTCTGCAACAGACTAAATTCTAATTATTTCCACTTCTTGCCTATCTGTTGGTGATCACATAACGGTTACTATGATATGAACTTAACATTCTAAAACTTTGAAATTGGTCCATGAACAGTGTTATAAACCACAACAGAGGCTGCTAATATATATATATATTTAAAATGTGTTGAAGTCCCACTTCTCTAAGAAAAGGAGAGCAACTAAAATCAAGAAATTCATAGGTGTTTACTAGGGAACACCTAATGCTTCTTTACCATATTTTGGTGCAAAAAACACTTCATCTTTTGGAAAGAAAGTCTTTCTTCTGAGGTAACCTTGTCTGGATGGAACAAGAATCCTAGGGTTCCCTATTCAATTCAAGCAGACAGATGTGGTTACTGCCCCTTTGCACACAGGAGGTAGAAAGCAGTATTCATTTGTTGAAGTGCCCCATTGGCTGCCACTGGAGACAGAATGTGACAATGCTAAAAGCAGAATCTAGCACTCCAGCGCCAGGACCTGCCAACTAGTAGGAGACCCAGAACCCAAGGGGCGAAGGCAGCCTGACCATACATGCCATTTTAAATGGGACAGTACCTTTTTTTTTTTTCATATCTCTTGACCATTCTGTTATTTTAATATCAATGTCAATTTTTGTCCCATTTTTCATTTTTTGTAGAAAACTGAACACGGATTGTTTATTTATCGTAAGGCTCTATGCTAGTCGATGCATGCAATAAAACTACGAGTGTGATGAAAGAGGAAGTTCTACTTCCCTTAGCCAGTCAGAGCCAGGCTTCTTGAGCCAGCGATGATCAGACAACGACCCCTTGCTTGTCTGCAGTGGTGGGAATTCAAGAGGAGGTTGCTAAGCCTCATTCAGTGTGTGGGAGCCAGGACGGTCTCAATCTACACAAACTATTGAATGGGCTCACCTGGCTGTTTGCTTCCATCAGGTTAGGTATGTGGTATGCAGTGACTATGAATTTTACTGTTATTTCTACCATCATTCCACCAATAGAGATTTTTTTCTGCCATACATTCAGTTTGATTCAAACTTTTCAAACTGAAATTTCAATTCAATAAGCTGTTAGCTGTTTTATTTTTGGTTTTGCTTGTTTGTTTTATTACAGTGGAACTCTCAGGTGGGACACTGGCTTGTGATAGCTGTCAGGGGATCACTCCTTTTTTTTCTTTTTGGTGAATATTTATGATTTTTTGTAGCCTGGCCATCGCGGTCCTGCATTAGAGTGTTCAGTGTGGTATGCCATACAGATATATTTTACTGCTCATGTAATATTTTATAAGTATTATATTGATATATGTATTACTTATGAGTGGTTTTTTTGTTTTGTTTTATATGCAATAAATTAGTGTTATTCATTTGCATTCCTTTTTATAGTCTTTTGCAGTGAGTTTATGTTGTTTTTTAGGTCTCTTATAGCCTAAAAATCTAGACTAAGTGTTGAGACAATGAGAGCTATGTTAGTTGTATAACAAAATTGTGTCATGGAGTGTGAGCAGTTTTATGATAAGGTGTTGAAAGACTAAAATTTTCTGTGTAAGATTACATCATTGGAGAATATTCACAGTACAGCTGTGGTGAAATACAGCCCCCCTCTACATCTACCTAAATTTTTGTATGAGGTCTGTCACTGAAGAATAATTGTTAGCCCAATGTGTCCATGTGTTAGCGTCTTACATTTTCATGAATACGGAATATGACATAACCCCGTCCAATTTTTGTCATCCCAACATCCTGTGTTTGTCTAAAGGAAATAGGGTCAGCCTAGGCTAAGGGCCTATCAATGCTAGTGAGTCATGAAAACTGAGGCCTACCTCGTGGCCAGCCAGTAAGACAGATGAGGGTGAGCCTTCTTTCCCAGCCTCACTCTCTTGGACACTCCACATCAAAGGCCTGCATTCCTGTTCCCAGCATTAGATCTCCTTGCTGATACAGTTCTTACAATTTACACACACACACACATACACACAGCCATTTTCAGGCTGGATTCTTCTGCCAGGGAGCATTAACCAGAGGAGTTCTAGTATCAGAACCTTCTCTCTGACACCTCTGGAGGAGTATGGAATCAAGATCACTAGCCCAATGAACATGTTAGAGCCCCAAAGGGAAATAGAATATGGAACATTGCCCTTTAAAAGACCTTATGTAAATCTGCATGTCACTCCACCCAGGAACCTTTAGGCTCTGCATGATAATGAAGTTTGGAGAACATAACATCACCTCTATCCATTCAGGAGCTCATTTCCTCTAGGCCACAAAAGCCCCTGTTACTCTCAGATAGTGGGTAGGTGTTTGCTTTACATCCACATAACTAAAGGAAACTACTCAAGTGGGTCTTCCCAGAATAAAGTTTTCTTCCCAGGTGAGGAAGTCAGAAAAGCTGGAAACTGAAACTGCTAAACAATTTTAAAGGACAATTTGTCTTGCCTAAAAGAAAAAGATTCACCAGGCCCTTTGTAGCTTAGAGCAACTTTTCTGGATCCAACAAGGAAATCAATACATAATGTTTGTTGACAAATCGATTTTTCCATGTTGGAGTTTTAACGATGTAGGACTAAGTCATGGTAAACAAAGGTCACCTCTTTGAGGTCAGGGGTTGAGACCAAGGCACTACTACCTAGAATACTTTCCTACTGAAGCTCAGTCCTTTTATCTGTAGGTCATAATATTAACTTCCTACCTAGGAGGATGCTGTGAAGAATCCATAATATAATACATACACTGTGTGTTGGACACACGATATAGTACATGGACAATAATCTGGCATAAGGAAAGTAATCAGTTTCCTTTTCTACTCCCCATCTCACCCCAAACCTTCCACCATCGAACAGTAAACAAAAGTAAAAACAAAATGCTAGTCCAAATGGCAGGTGCTTATGTGTTTTCTGCATTGTTCTCTTCATGCTCTACTGGTGATATTTTTCCCCTCCAGATAAAATCTTAGCGAAACCCCAAAATGGAAACAGAGAGAAGTGATGAGCGTGTTCCTGAAGCAGCTTGCTTGAAGCCTAGTGAAAAATACCTGTTAGCAAAATGCAATCGACGCATCCCTGTGGACCCCAGCAATACAGCCCTGCGTGAACTGTGATTGACTTTCACTGCATGCATAGGAGGAAAAGCAGGTTGGAGCTTCCATTGGTTCTGTCGTTTATACTACCTTG
The DNA here is from genome assembly GCA_004027555.1 of Craseonycteris thonglongyai. NCBI lineage: Eukaryota > Metazoa > Chordata > Mammalia > Chiroptera > Craseonycteridae > Craseonycteris > Craseonycteris thonglongyai. The sequence continues at coordinate 72,343 of PVKE010002753.1, forward strand.
AAATTTGGCACCGTGGGTGCTCTCTGCTTGTGAGAAGAGCACCCGGACAAAGCTGAATACACCACCTGTCCCCATTAGATCTGGTGACATACAGAACCATTTGTTCCTTGCTGTTCTCAGCACTAAGCTGAAGATATTTTTAAGTAAAAAAAATAATGTGCCATCCAAATGATGTCACCATTTTTTCTTAAACCAAGCTGGGCAGGCCTGTTCTCATGTTAAGGAGAGAAATGTCCCACCACGGAGAAATCTGAGTGGTCTCTTATTCATTTCATTCTCCCATCTCTGAACAGTCCCAATCGCATTGCCCACACTTAGTAATGATGATGATGGCACTGGGTTACCCAACATAATTTTTAACTTTACACAGCCCTTCAACACTTACTTCATTTGAATAAAAGATATAGGTTGTGAGGAGGCATTAGTTACATTATCATCTCTTCTCTCATAGACATAAGTAGAACCTGGATCTCCTGACTCCTAGGTGGGCCTTCTGGTTGTGAGAGCCCTGGATGGCTCCCGCCTGCTGAAGAATCTGATGTTGCAAGACAAACCTCAGAAAGTCTTTTTAATTTCTTCCAATGCAAAGCTTTATCCTTGATAACTACCACCAGATAACAGATGACATTTCATTACATTTTGTGATGCATCTAGAATTCACCAAGCCCTTTCACATATTAGTTTGAATCATATGTAATTGCTGCTATTTGGCTAGTTTTGACTTACAAAAACAATTCCATATGATTCAACCTAATGTAATACTTTACAACTTCCAACCCGTGGTAGCATAAGTAATTCCAAGCTCTTAGATTTATTTCAGGTCTGGGAAACGTAAAAAGCAGGAGAAAATCTAATAACATGTGCATTTATAGATAATAAAGCATAAATTATTTGGCTTAGCTACTTAGGTACAGTTCCAACAGTGCTCTCAGAATGATGATAATACATATATGGATACATACAAGCATACATACATAAATACGTACACACATACATACCTACATACATAATACTATGAACAATAAGTATCTTGCCTCTAACTTACCTCTTATTCGCTTTAGTTTTCTAATCCGTGGCTGACCTCCACTGGTAATTTAGCTAACACAAGCCATTTCCAAACCCAGGTCCCTGCTTATTTGAGCTTGGACTCTCCAGATACTTAGTATGCAGGTAATAACAACCTCCTATATGCCTTTTATTTCTTATTCTTAATGAGGAAATTATGTAGGTTTATTTTAAACTGCTTCTGCTGATTTCTACTATTCCTTCCAACTTCTTTTCAGCCCCATGGATACGTTAATTGCATTACGTATTGCACTGTAATAGTGTTGTAATAACAGAATCTTTCCATTCAAATTTCTCATGGCTGCTCCTGCCTGCCCCCTCCTGGAGGGTAGATGATTACCATTCAAAGAGACTACATTTTGCAGTGTTTTGTGGCTGAAACCATTAAAGGCCTGGGGGCTGCAAAATAGTTTTAAAAGATGTGTGAGATAACCATATTCTAGCAGTATGTTACTCTCTAAATTTGTTAAGTTTCAAACTTAACATGTGGTTTAACAAAACCCAAACTGTTCTTAGGACATATTACACAATTCTACTTCTACTTCTGTTGTATTGAGGCTTTTAATTTTTATTAATTCAAAAGAAACCCATAAACCCACTAAGTTGGATCAACTGTGCTGGTTACAATGTTAAAAAAAATTTTTTTTTTTTAAGATTTACTTTTATTGTTTTTGACACAGAAAGAGAGAGAGATACAGAGACAGAGAGAAGGGGGAGGGCCCAGAGCATTCTCCATAGTTGCACATCATTGGTTTTTCCGCATAGTTTCATTCCACAGGTGGGCACGGGGCTGCACAGGGCAGGTACTAGCCTGAGGTCTCACCCCTGGTGAGAACTGAACTGGGGGCACTCCCCAGTTCAGCATATGGGTCTGCACAGGCCGGGGCTGGGATTCGATCCTCAGTCCCCGGGGCTGCAAAGTGAACGCTTAACCCACTGAGCCATCCTGGCTTCCCTACAATGTTGTTTAAATCTCTCCTCCACTGAGGTCATTTCCCTGAAGGGTTCTAATGATATAAAGCACAAGACTTCAATGTCTACCATGGTCTTTAACTTTCTTTCTGCTCCCTTTGCAACATCGTCCCTTCCCTCAAAGTGCAAAGATTAAACGATGGTCCAAAGTGGAATTGGGCCGAAAGTGAGCACCAATCAAAGTCTTGTCTCTGTTATTTACTAAAATGTTTAGTAAATGATGGGGACCTCAAAAAGAGTGACCTGGACTCCTTGTTCTATTTTTCTCCACTTGGCTACTCACTGGACCCCAATTATGCTGTTTCTTCCCCTCAGCTTACAGCCACCATGTCTGAGAAAGCTGGAAAAGTCACGGGGAAATATATAATGGATATGAAGACAGCCATGCCGTCTTCTGCCTGAGAGAGTGGGCCCTTAGACTTGTCTGGAGTGGAAAGAGAATCACACATCAGTAGCCTGTCCATGTATTCTCACAAAATGTGCAGCAGCAACCCACCGAGTCATTCCAGGCACGTGAGGAGGCAGAGGAGAACGCTGAGGAGGGTGACAAACAGTGTGCAGATTAAAACCGCCGCCTCTGGGAAGCACTGGCAACCCATGAAAGCGAATGCCAAAGACCGAGACCAGGGACCTGCCTGTGTCACTGCTGGCAGGGCAGCTGGGGAGGCGGCACGGGGGCCTGAGGGCCGCCTTTTGAGTCAGGCGGTGCCAGGCTCCAGGCCTCGTTTGGCTGCTCGTGGGCTGCACCACCGCACACAAGCCCATTCACCTCAGACTCCTTGTCAAAATGGGGATAAAATTATCTCCTTCAAAACATTGTTGGGATTCAATGAGATCATCTGTGTACAGATCCAGTAAAGTGTGAGGAAATCTTTTTCCTTTTCTCCCCTTCTTTTTCTTAGAACGGCCTTCATGGGGATAACATAGGTCAGAACCTGCTTTGCAAGCTGAAGAGAATTCTGTAGAAGAGGAGTGAGTGTGAAAGCTAATGTGGAATCTGCTACCCAGGGAGCTCAGCTTATCTCCAGAGCTTGCATCACTAAGCACTTTTTTTTTTTTCTTTCTTTTTTTGAACTGAACTGGAGGCCTCACCGCATTCGGGAAGCACACCCCAGTTCAGCATGTGGGTCCGCCCGGGCCGGAGCCGGGATTCGATCCTCGGTCCTCAGGGCTTCAAAGCGAGCACTTAACCCGCTGAGCCATCCCGGCTTTCCCTACATTTTTTTAAATATTCTTTTTTTAAGCTTTATTTTATTGTTTTAAGAGAAGGTGTGTGTGAGAGAGAGAGAATGGGGCAGGGCCCAGAGCAGTCTCCATAGTTGTACATCATTAGTTGCGACTGTTTCATTCCACACAGGTGGACGTGGGCCACACATGGGGGGAACCGAACCAGGGACATCCTGCATGGGAAGTGAGAACTTTCTCCACTGCGCCACCCCAGCAGTTACCAGTTGCCCTGCAGTTCAGCATATGGGTTTGCACGGGCAGGGCCAGGAATTGAACCCAGACGTCACAACTGCAAAGCAAGTGTTCAATCACTGAGCTATCCCTGCATCCTTTAAGCACACTTTTTAAGTGACCTTAGTGTCTGGCACTACATTGCAAGTTTCTTTTTCCCACTTTGCTTACAGAGTTTAGAAATATTGCAGTGTTAACTTTGGGGTGGAAACCATGTAATTAGTATTGAGTAAAAGTCTTAAAAGAAGATCAAGGCTTCACTCCACAATGATCATTGCTTCTCTCAGCACAAGTCAGCTGCCCTGAGCTAGGTCACACTAAGACTGTGACCTTAAAATCCCTAAGAACTGTGTAGGGAAAGCTGGGTCTGGGCTGGTGATAAGTGGTAAACAAATAGAGTGTGTTCGTTCCTTTGCAGAGGGAAGAAACGGTCATTATAACTTCAAGAGCAACTGGCTGAGCTAGAGTGAAACACAGAACCCCAAAGTGCTCCGTTGAAAGAAACCCACGGGATGAGTGGGGAAGGTATATTAGAGATGCCTCAAAGCAGGAGAGGCACAAGGAGCAGACACGCAGCGATGAGGATAGCGGGTCCCAGAGCCAGCCCCCTGACCAGAAATGCAAGGGGGAAGACTGGCAGCGAGAAATGGCCTGCTCCAGCTACGTGACCAGGGCGTCCTTCTTTTTTATTAATGGTCTTTATTCTTTAGAATAATTTTGGATTAATGGGGAAATTCAGTAGATAGCAAAAAGAGTTGTATATATCCGGGGTGTCCAAGCTTTTGGCTTCTCTGGGCCACATTGGAAGAAGAAGAATTCTCTTGGACCACACATAAAATACACTAACATTAATGATAGCTGATGAGCTAAAAAAAAAAAGTCACAAACAAATTTCATAGGGGGAGCCAGGATGGCTCAGTGGTTTAAGTGCTCACTTTGCAGCCTCGGGGACCGAGGATTGAATCCCAGCCCTGGCCCATGCGGACCCATATGCTAAACTGGGGTGTGCTTCCCATGTGGGAGGCCCCCAGTTCAGTTCTTGCCCCCACAATTTGGTTCCTGGCTTGAGGGGGCGTGCCTCCCATGCTGGAGACCCCCAGCTCACCTCCAGCTCTGCGTAGTCCCCGCCCACTTGTGTGGAATGAAACCATGTCGAAAACTAGTGACGTGCAACTATGGAGACTGCTCTGGGCCCTCCCCCTCTCTCTGTCTCTCTCTGTCTCTGTCAAAAATGATAATATAAATCTTTTTTAAAAGTTTTATACTGTTTTAAGAAAGTTTGTGAATTTGTGTTGGGCCACATTCAAAGCCGTCCTAGGCCGCATGCAACCCGTGGGCCACAGATTGAACAAGCTTGCCATCTATTATAGTTTTCTCCGTTATTAATATCTTACATTAGTATAGTATATGTTATATTAATAATTAATTAACCAATATTAATACCTTGTTATTAGCTAAAGTCCATCGTTCATTCAGATTTCTTTCATTTTTAGTATGCCAAATGTCCATTTTCCCTTTTAGGTACTATATTACATTTCATTGTTATATCTCTTTAACCTCCTCTTGACTGTGATAATGTCTCAGACTTTCTTTGTTTTTGATGGCCTTGAGAGTTCTGAGGCATACTGGTCAGGTACATTATAAAACGGCCCTCTACTGGGATTTGCCTGATGTTTTTCTCGTGCATAACATACTAGCAGTGTTATATGACTGTTGATAGTGACCTTGTGTGGTCACATGTGTCAATCAGCTGTGGCCATTCTCCTCCCTCTGCCCTGTGTGGACCCACAGGCAGTTACCAGCCCCTTCTCCTTGGTTTTCCCCAAACCACTGGCTGAAGCAGTGCCGAGCAGGTGTCTCCACTGTAACAGCACTCTCGCCCACCTTTCTACACCGTCCTGTGTGGAAGAAAGCCACTGTGGGCAGCCCCCACTTACAGGATGGGAGCTGATGTGCCCCAGGAGAATTTTTAAAAACCAAAACTAATATTTAATGCTACATTATCTATGTGCTACTGTTCCCCAACTGGTGTCTCTGAACAGTCAAAAGCAGTCTACTATAGACCAATGCCAGGTTTATGAATTGTTTGGGGGGAACCAAGGAGAAGGAGCTTGTAACTGCATGTGGGACCACACAGGGTAGATAGAAGCACATAGCCACAGCTGATTCACACATGTGACCAACAGCTCAGGTGCAGCAGAAATCGGAGCAAGAGCAGACCATGAGACTATACGCCTTTAGGATTTAGGAGTACCTTAGTGTCAAGTCCAAGTCCACTTTACGTACATTTCAAACAAGGTAACTCAGGTAACAACCAAGTTACGCATTTATCTGCATTTCAAGTATTTATTTAAGTTACTAAAAGACCAGCACTCCACGAGGTACAAGGAGCTGGGAAAGACACAGCAATTAATCAAACACTGCCTCTTCTCTAAAGAACCTTAACGGAGTCTAGATGCCACCAGCTTGATGATTCTGCCATTCTAGCACTTGCTCAGTCCTTACATCAGTTTCTTATCTTCATGATATGCCAGGGTTACCCAGGAGCTATGTCAAGAAGTGGCTGAGAGCAAGAAAGCGTCCTTCCTGCCTCAATTTCTTCCCAAAAGCTAATCCAAAAATTTTTTAAGTGTATTCTTTGATATAATCAATCACTGTTTTGTCAATTTTCCATATAGTATAAACAAAAGCATTTGGGAAGACCTTTCTGATCCTATAAAATTTGATATACAAACTAAGAAAAACAGTGTGTGCCTGCTTTACAAACTGACCTTCAAGATAAATAAGTCCTCATCCCACTCCCCACCCCAGCAACAAGATTACGGCCCCCAACCTCCTGTGCAGAAACTCTGGCGCCACCACACATGATGTGATGGGCAACATATTATGATGGCTGTTTGACAAACAAGAAAATGCAAGCACAAAAGTGAGTGATTGTGCAAGCTTTTAGATTTGTAAGTCAAATACAGAACCAGGATAGAGAGAGCAAGATGGCGGCATGAAAGGAGAACCCAGACACCTACCTGGGAAGGGACTTACAAACAAAAAGGAACCCACAGGGGAAACCCTGAGAAGCACCCTCAACTGAGAGAACCACACAACGCAGAACAACACACAAAGGTTAGAGGAAAAAGGGGGGAGCGGGAGAGGGAGGGAGAAGGAGCAGTTTGGGGACAGGAACGGAGCGCGGAGCGCGGCCCGG
>PVKE010002754.1:0-27552 GCA_004027555.1 Craseonycteris thonglongyai
CAGCCCTGCGCCCACCTGTGGAGTGAAACTATATGGAAAACTAATGCTGTCAACTATGGAGACTGCTCTGGGCCCTCCCCCTTCTCTCTGTCTCTGTCTGTCAAAAATAATTAATTAATTAATTAATTAATTAAAATAAAAACAAAAAGAACTAAAATACTGAACACTTGGTTTCAGAAAACTCTCAGGCACAAAGATGCCCAGAAAAAGATACTTTATGTTCCTGTTTATTTACTGGCACCAGGGAAGATTTATGACGCCCAGATGCACTGCAATGATGAACATGCTAAGCAGTTGCAGAAGGAAGGGCAGGACCACAGAAGAAACTGGTTACGACGGAGACACCCGCAGGACAGAAGCCACGTGGGTGGAGCCGCTGTTCTCTTCGTGTGGCCTCCGGGCATTGACTCCTCCACTCCTAAGTGGCTCCGAACATGTTAAGTCTTTTTTCCAACCCCCAACGCCCAGTTGCTTAGCATCTGTGTGCAGGCTGACATGGCGGCTTACAGCCCTTGCTCTGAACACAGAGCAGCAGGCTCTAATTTGAAGCACATGCCTCTCTTCTGGGGGTGATTTAAATACCACAGCTTTAGTATCAATTTTGAGACTTGAAATTCTTTGTTCTAGGCAAGATCAGGAGCCCGGGGCCATGCAGGGCAGGGTGTTATACCCCTGGAAGTGGGTCTATCATCAGCTGGGTACATGTGTGTGGTCAGGGGAAGGAGGGAAGCATGGTGGCACTAAGTTAAAAATCAGGACAACAGCAACAGGACGTTTTCTTACTTGGCCACCACATCAGAGTGGCTGACCAGGCAGCAACCCAGAACAGATGGACACACCAGCTCCGGGCTCACAGGGTCTGTTAGGGCGACAGCACAGCTGCAGGGGCCGCCGCGCCTCCTGCCCTCCATCACGGCTGTGAGCAAGCAGCTGGCCAGGAGGGGGCAGAGGACACAAGTGACGTGGGAAGCTATTCGTTTACCCAAAATCAACAAGCTCACCAGAGAGCACTGTGACAAGGTCCTTCGGATTTTAAAATCTGAAAGCTTAAGACATGGCACGTGTAGTTAGAGGAAAAGACCAAGGACAGGGTTCTGGCCCTTGATCAATGTCTGGATGGACTGAGGAGAGCGACCCAAGCCGGTGGGTGGTCTTGCCAGAGGCGACTCAACCCCAGGGAGGAGCAGCACCATGTAAACAGGACTTAAACTCTTACAGGGACTTTGAAGATGGAGCATGACCCAGGTAAGGAACTAATCTTCCTTCTCCTATACAGTATTACTAGCCTAGAAGTCATGTGACCCAACAGAACCGTTATTTGGAATGTAACAAAGCCAGAGGTGACCACGTGGCTCTCCGCATCACACTACCGGTGAGGGATGAGTTTCAAAGTTCCCGGGAGGTCACTGCACTAGTTCTCGCTTTAAAATGGGCCTTGGGAAGTCCGCAGTGCTCTGCAATCATCCCAGCCCCTGGCTGAACTTCCGGGATGGGCACTAAGAGAGAAGTCCTGACTCACTACCTGAGCAGTTCACGCAAGAGAAAGTTCCTTCATGGGGGAAAAAATCAAGTAATCAGCGTGCTGGGGCGAGGGGGCAGTTGTTTAAGAAATCAGGGGCCGCAGCGTTGGAGGAGGGGAGCGGGTGACAGTCATGAAGCTGAAAGGCCATCCACCTTTTAGGAAACGCACGCCCAGGAGCATCACAGCGCTCCTCCGTTGTAGCGCTGCTTTTACACCGTCTAGGAGGCTGGTCCACGTGTCACGACACCGTAGCCACCACCTGACCCTCCCTAACTCCTCAGCACTATCCATCTATACAGCATGATCACTATCTCTGTGGAAAATAAAAGTTTAAAAACAAAAATGCTGGACCAGCATTACATTGCCATTTGCTAAACAACATATGTATTGTCTCCCAAAGCCTTAGGATACCTTTGAAGTTAGGACCCCTGAACTCAGCCATTTTTAAATGAAGTTATTAATAAATCAATCCCTTCCACTCTATTCCACATAGCGCTGCCCCCGCCTTTCTCATAAGAAACACAAAGTTCTCCCCAACAATGGATTTCTTCATCAAACTCAGAATTAAGGAAATGTTAAAGGCTGTAAAGAGATTTTCTATGAGACTTGCAAACAATGGTCACTGGAATTCTTAAAACATTAGTATGTACTATTATAGTCATGATTCAACATCATACAACTCAGAACAATGAAAGTCCAATCCTTCAATCGGGTAACTTTCTAACAGTGATAGGTGACAATACTATCCAAGTCCCCTTAAACTTCAATAGAAACTGAAGACAACAAATGGAAATATAGTATACAGGTATAATACCAGTAGGTTTCAAATGAAAAATTAAGACAGTGTCTTAAGGCATGGCCTGCTTATTTAAAAGTGAGCAGAAGCTCGCTTTTGGAGAAAACAAGTTCTAAGGTGTCACCCAGAAATGAAAAGCAAGTAAGAAAATACCCTCTGCTGACTTCTGAAAAGGAGAAAAGGCAAGCGAAGCTGTTGTCACTTATTATGACGTGAATCTCCCAGAGCACAAGAGCCTCAGAGGATTCCGAAGTCGACGGCGGGGAAAAGGTACCGCAGACCCTTTGCGGTGTTGCGGGTGGTCTGTGTGTAGTCAAAGACCACACGTACCAGGGTGGTGCTTAAAGCCTAGAGGAAATGCCCCTCGGGATCTGGTGACTTCTTTTGCTGTGAATCTCTGCCTACCACTAGCTGAGTTTCTCTCGGTTGGACACCAGGTTAGCAGATATGAGATACCCATTCATTCTCTTGTGACTTTCAGAGAACTGCTAAAAGACTCAGGATTTGTGAAAATGAGAGCGAACATCTGATTGAAGGGGACTCTGACCGATATCCTGTCACCCAGAGAAGCAGCCTAAGGAATCAGGACCTGCGATCATTTCACAATATATACAAGTACCAGATCGTTGTGTTGTATGCTTGAAACTAAGTATGTTATGTGCCGATTAGAATGTGAACCTCCCCCCCGCCCAAAAGTAAGTTTGGGTGGATGCACTCAAAAAGAAATCAGGTCTTTTTGGCACCTCCTTCATTTTAAGTTTCTATCAGGCGTGACACAACACAGTAAAGATTTCTTCAGGGTCTAGGTGATTTCTTAGTCCCTCCCCAGCATCAGTTTGCACCTGAGGAGCTTTAAAACTCCGTAAGAAGAATCGAGTTGGAAAACCATGGCCTTAAGTACACTTAAGAAAGTTCTTACCGGTTCTGCATCCACTAAGAAAAGGAAGACAACACTTAATAGAACGCAATGTCCTTTACAAGCATCTTAGAATAGAAAGCACAGTGAAATCTGCACCTAATTTCTCTCAACTGTCCCTTACTTGCTAGAGATCTTTCAAAATTGTCATTTTCTGCAGCTTCGATAAGATACCGGTAAATTAATTATTCTTTGTTCCAGATATTCTGTAGATTAAAATGGGATTTTGCTTTTAATCATCACGTATCCACATTTTATTAAATGCTAAGCCCAACACGGTCCCAGAGACAAAGCGCAAGATCTCAAAGCAAAGCCTCCACCTCCTCTTTCTGCCTTTCCCCCTATTATCCCCAAAATAAATGAATTGCAATTAATAGAGACCAGCATAGAAAACCTTGAGGTTGAAGAAAAGTGACAGACACCAATGTGCACAAACTAGAGGAACCTATGGTTGGAAAAGAATTTCCTTATTCTCAGCTTCTCTAGCTGGTATTTGTTTATATATCCTCAGGCGTAATGCTACAGGGTATCAAGAGTTATGTGAAACTATAGGCTGAATAAAATACATCTTCCTGGAATATCCATTTTTTTCTCTGTTAAATAAAGTTGAAAATTTTCAGTAGTAAAACAAATACAGGGAAGCCGGGATGGCTCAGTGGGTTAAGCGCTCACTTTGCAGCCCCGGGGACCAGGGATCGAATCCCAGCCTCGGCCTGTGCGGACCCATATGCTGAACTGGGGAGCGCCCCCAGTTCGGTTCTCACCGGGGTGAGACCCCGGCCCAGTTCCTGCCCTGTGCAGCCCCGCGCCCACCTGTGGAATGAAACTATGTGGAAAAATGAATGATGTGCAACTATGGAGACTGTTCTGGGCCCTCCCCCTTCTCTCTGTCTCTGTCTCTGTATCTTTCTCTCTGTCAAAAACAATAAAAATATATCTTAAAAAAACAAATACAGGGGAAGCCGGGATGGCTCAGTGGGTTAGGCACTCTCTTTGCAGCGCCGGGGACTGAGGATCGAATCCCGGCCCCGGCCCGTGCGGAACCATATGCTGAACTGGGAGCTCCCCCAGTTCAGTTCTCTCTCTGTCTCTGTATCTCTCTCTCTCTCCTCTGTCTAAATAAATAAATAAATAAAATATATATTAAAAAAAAAAAATTCTTAATAAAAAATACAACAAATACACAGACATGGCATTGAGGAGACCACAACATGTGCATGAATTGACAAGATAAAGCACGTGATTAAAAATGTGTTGCAAGTGGGCATTGCAGACTATGTGCGCCCCGCGGTGTGAGCTGACCCCGGTGTGGGGAGCGGCGGGGGGAAAGTGGGCAGCACAGCTGCCGCACGTGGTGCCCGATGCCCAGAAAGCGGCTCCTGAACCCAGCAAGGCCCAGTCACTTTCAAGACGAATGAGCCCCCACCCACACCTAGAACACAAATGACCAAAAATCTGCTCATCTGAATTGCAACTTTAGAATTTTTTCATTCAAAGTCAACCATGTGGCCCTAAAACGCCTCTTGACTGAAGGAATGCTAACTTTTCATTTGTGAAGCTCCAATCTTGGGAATAAGGATTCTGGAAGAATTTTTCACATTTTATTTTCCCCAAGGGTCAGCACCCTCACGTCGCTGAGCACCTTGGAGGTCACGGACCATTTCGGGGTGAGGACACAGGCTGGGGCACTACGGCCTCTATGGAGACTTGAACTCAGGAAAGTCACGTGGCCCTGGGGGGGTCTCAATTTGCAGAGCTGTCAGGCTGGGAGGTACACTGAGTGATCCTGACGGAGGTGTAGGGTCATGAACTACGGGCTGATGTGATGAGCGTTGTGTGACTACTTCCCGTGACCACCCTGTGGAGAGGGTTCCGGAAAGCCAAGGTCTGCAACCCACTGTCGCGACAGGAGTGCATCGCAGTAGGTTCCCACCAGAGGGGCAAGGTCAGTGGACTCACAAAATGTGCTGGCTTCTCACGGTGAGTCATGAAATAGTCTCGATCTCACCACACGAAGGGCAGCATTTTCCCCAGGACCTCCAGCCCACGCCCTCTGGCCAGTCTTTCCCCAGGGCTGGCTCCACTGCGATCGCCGCTGAACCATCACAGCGTCGTGCACACTCTCAGGGAGACCCTTCTGGGAGTCGGCACTGAGAGAGCACAGCTTCCAATGTCCTTAGCTTGAAAAAAGTGTCCACAACTTTCAGCACATTCTCATAACATCTGACTATTTCAGACAACTTTGCTTCAGGGAGCAAGCCAGCTACATTTAGGTTTTTTCTTGGGCAATCTCTTTTAAATATAGAAATTTCTCTACTTAAGCTTTGGAGACAACAACCAAAATTACTTCCAAACAGCAGTGTATGAACCACTGAGAATAAGACAATAAATACCGCTTGTCTCTGATAGTTCCACAGTCTCCCTGAATAAAAAGGACGTGATTTCCCTGTTTCCAAACACATCTCTAACCAGAACCTCCCTTTCTGGTGCTTTCCACCTTTCTCTCTTGCTTGCTCTCGCTCTTTCTTATTTGTTGCCCTTTTTTGCTTTTCAAATCTATTCTCACCGGCCCAACGCAACACTTTACAGGTCACAGCCTTTGCACTGACTCCCCTCCCCGCTGATTTCTTATCCATCCTGCACCTGACTTATTCGGCCTGGCAGTAAAGTCGCTGCAACGTCTCGTGTCCGCACACGGCTCTCCGCCTTCTCAGGCACGACGCTCCCACGTGAGCCTCCCGTCCGGCCAAGCGGCTGCACCTCACAGACCCGCCCCCGGGGTTGTGCTGCGGCTCACGCTGCTCCATCGCAGCTTCCCACTGTCACCCAAACAGACGCCCTGAGCTTACCTGTGCGGAAGACGCCACCTGAGCTGGCCTTGCCGGCTCCTGCCCCATGTCCTTCCACCACCCCCTTATTTATTATGTCCCCCATGTGGGCCCTTCTCCCACCCCTCTACCACGCTGCCTTCGCAGGGCTGCCTGCTCCTGGTCAGAAGCCATCATCTCTGCCACAAGCCATGTGGCCGCTTCACTCAATTCTATCACTTTACAGCCCTCACGAGTGCTTGTCTGTGTGTGTGTCTGTGGTCTGTCACCCTCATCAGAACGCTAGCTCCAATGGGCCCTTTTATTGGCTGTTGTGGCCCCAGTGCCCAGACCAGTGTCCACACACACAGCAGGTGCTTTCTAAACATCTGCTGATCGGCCAACCCTACTGGGATTCTCTCCTCTCCGCCTGCACCCTGACGAACCCTTTAAAATTCACTCCCAATGCTGTGTCCTCAGCAGGGGCTAAGGTGCAGATCAGCAGCCACTGAGCACCTCCTACAGAGCAGGCAGTGCAGGGGGAGGGGCTGTGACACACTGAACGGGACACGAGGCAGTCCCTGCGGCACTGACCGCCGGACAGGATTGCACACGCCGCTCTGCACTGTGGTAATCAGACGGCACAGTTAACCTGACGAGGACTCACGTCGAGCCTGTGACATTCTCTGCTATTGTAGCCAAGGGCAGCTGACAAGCGAGCTGTCACCGGGCACACACGCTCCACGCCGAGAGCCACGCTGCGCCTGCCCAGCCTTCCTCCGCCCCCGCCGATCCCCACGCAGCTGAGAACTGAGAGCCGAGGGGCCCTGAACCCAAGCCGCCCCCGCCCCCCAGCTAGACTCCATGTGGAAGACGTCACGTGAGCACTCTTTATAAAAGTCACAGCTTTCGAAAGTGAAAGGTCTGTGTTTTGGAAACTCAGTTTTCTAAAAAAGCTATATTTGCATGCCATTATGATGAAGGTAAATGTTATGTGTGAAAATGCTTTGCAAAGTACTTTATATTGTGTAAAATATAATTTCAGGGTTAACCTTCCAAACGTCTACACGTTTTCCAAGTAGACTGCAAACTCTTGGCGGTGGGAAGCCCGCGCTGCGCTCGTCTTCTGTGACGGCCGGACCAGGCTGGTTAACAACAGCGAAGACTGCAGTGAACCACTGCAAACTCCTGGCTCCAGATTTGCGAGCTCCTCCCAGAAATAAAACGCTTTATTCTGAAGACAGCCGATGCTTACTCTGGATGACTAACGATAGAAGTCTCTTTTCAATACTTCTACAGAGGACAGGCTTCCTGCTGCCATAAAGAAGAATTTTTTAAGTCTAAAACCAAAAAGAAAAGTTTTTCACCTGGGTTTTCTTCTCTCTCAAAACAGCAATAGAACGCAAGCGCGGGACCCAGAGAGCTGAGGGCTGTGGCCGTTCTGGACAAGACGGCACCCATCAGCCCCGCTCAGGTGAATGAAGGCTCAGGTGCTCCTGCCCGGGCGTGACAGCGCAGCCTCCAAAGTGAGCAGAGTGATCGACACGGAGACAACCAGGAGGCTCGGCAGCCCGCAAGGCTCCAAGCAGGCGCGAGACCCGTCATGCAGCGTGACAGCTCGCAAGCTGCCCCGTGAGGGCTGAGCTCTTTCGACTGCTCTTCACCGTGGCTTCCCAGCCATGCTAGTCGAGCTACAGTTCCGTGTTCTGTAGGAGGCTCCCTCCCTTTCCCCGGGAGACGGGCGATGTACAATGGCTGCAGTACCAAAACCGCCAGAAAACAAAGATGCTCCTGGCTTCTTGCGTCCAGTGCTCATCGCCTGCAGTCATGTCCTTCTAGCAATAGGTGGTGGGCTTGCTACTGGTCACACAAACGCAGTTTACTAAAGCTGAAGTGTGAGCAGTCTCAGGCAGTGAAAAGTGCTTTCTAGGGCAGGTGAGAGAAGTTTAACGATGAAACTGCCGTCTTTAGGATCCGCGTGTCTGCATTAGCAGTGACCTACGCCAACCATCCCCAGGGAAGCTCAGAGGGTATATGGCTTAGCAGTTTCTCTCACTGCTTTATTCTACATTCTATTCCTTACTATTTAAGTTCCTTCCCAGCAACTTTCCATCTAATACTAACGAAAATTAACGTAAATGTATTTTGAAAATTTATCAGTTTTCAAGCCACACGCCCACTCACACAAAGCCTTTCTTTTATTCACATACGAGGACTGTCGGGAAAGTGCACAGCCCTGTGATATGGAAAATGCAGGCCTTTGTGGCTGGTTTTCCCCAGCCAGCCCTGGCGCATCTTTGTGAATAGATGGAAACAGACAATCCCATGCTTCAAGAACCTGGAAGGAAAAGCTCCTCCTTCGTTCCCACCTCACGTCCTCAGGGCCCTCTCACCTGCTATCTTGATATTCAGATTGGCGTCCAGAAGCAAGTTCTCAGCTTTCAGATCACGGTGAACGATGTTCCGACAGTGACAAAAGAAGACGGCTGCGACGATCTGCTTGAACTTCCGACGGGCCTCCTTCTCTGCCATCCTGCCGTGGGCCACCAGGTGGTCTGCGTCCAAGAAGAAGACAGTCAGCTGGCATTTGCGGGCCCTGGTAAGGCAGGAGGCATGGGGGCCCACCAGACGCACGGGTTCAAAGAGGTGGGCAGAGCACGCAGCACCACACACTTCCGGTCCCGTGTGCGTCTGTGGAGGCCCAGCACCCACGCATGTGAGGTGGAGAACCCATCACACGTAAGAACGCCTAAGAGTCCCCTTGGTCCACTGTAAGGAGAAAAGAGTTCTGTGGACACAGCGCTGTCTTTCAAAGATCAGAAATAACACTTCACAACTTCCTTTTCATGTCTCCACTGTAAACGCTTAAGTATCAGCAATGCTTCCTGGGCTACGGGGTAAGTGGAAAAGCAGAAGCGCCATGATCAAGGACTCTGTTACAGAGTAGAGAGAAGTTAGTCATCCCTAGGGGGAAACTGCTCTGTGTGGGCTAATACCACTCCGGCTTTCTCTGTTTCATAGCTTGACATGACTGTATTTTGGGGGGACTAGTCTCTGCTATGTATCTGTGTCATCTTTACACATGCATGCATTGTGCTTACCAAATAATTTTAAAGCCATATTCTTAATTTTGACTGATCACATCAATTGAAAACCACATATGAATATATTTTCTACCACTTTAAATACTTCCATTGGGGAAGCCTGGATGGCTCAGTGGGTTAAGCGCTCACTTTGTAGCACCGGGGACCGAGGATCGAGTCCCGGCCCTGGCCCGTGTGGACCCATGTGCTGAACTGGGGAGTACCCCCAGTTCAGTTCTCTCTCTGTCTCTGTATCTCTCTCTCTCTCTGTCAAAAACAATAAAAAAAATAAAAAATAAAAATAAATACTTCCATTGGCTATGTCACCAACTAAGGCAGACAGCAAAGGAGTTCACATGTGATTAACCTGTAATACTATGAGCCAGGCTGGCCTCTCTACGTAGAGAGGACGTGACTGGCCTTAGACTCAACGCTGTAAGTTCTCTAGGCAGTTTTTCCAGTAAAGGCAATAGGTTTACACGGGACCCATGACATTCCTAGCCGTCACCTCATTCTTCATAGAACCAGCAACATACACAGGCCATGACAGCTGCACGCACTAGAAATGTCAGCCATGACACAATTTGCTCTGTTTGAAACTGCTAATAGTTTCATCAGCACTTTCTTAAACCAGCTGCTCTAGCTGGGAAAGGGCAGGTTCGCCATTATCAGTATCCTGGGGTAGTAGAAAAGCAGACAGTGCAAATGATGTATTGCTGAGCGTCAACCGTAGCTCTGGTGACACTCCTCAGATGTTTGGTGCCGTCTCCATCAGCGCCAGGACCAGTAGGTACCTCTCTGTTCATCACCAAGAGTAAGTCTGGGGCAAGACATGCACTAGTAGTGACCACTAAGACTGAGAGGTCAGGATAAGAAACCGGCGGAGCGGGGCAGGAAGGGAGCTAAGCGACAACCCATCCACACAGCAGATTTTCAAATAATTCAAACTGTTTTCTGGCCACAAAAAATATAAAATTTTGGAGACCAAAAATATAGTGATTTTAATAAAAAGTGTCTTAGTAGATCATTTAAATTATAAGCAAGACCCCTCAAATAAATTGCTATAATTGTCAGGGTTATCAATAACCCCACAAAGGATCTTTGAAGCATTGCCTTCAAAAATAATCATCATTATGGTCAAGATTACCAATTTAGTTAAAAGAAAAGAAAAGAAAAGAAAAGGAGAAGCCCAGAGGCCCCTGCTTAGCAGTAACAAGGAGGAGAGCTCAGGTGGTGGGTGACAGATGAGCCCCCACGCCAGTGTATTTGGGCTTCTGGTGAGAACTGTCATGTGATCTTTAAACCACACAGGTCCCGAACTAGGGACAGTCACTTAGCGTAAGCTGTTAAAGAACTGGACATCAAGCAGATGGACAACGCTGATTTATTTCAAAAGGCCATTCTCTAACAGAACATGCTTCTTTAACCCCTTCTTTCTCTTAACTGAAGGCCTAATTATTCTAATAATATGTTTTAGCTGCTAAACTCTGTCTAATTAAAGAGCTTTGAAGAGGCAGCTATTCTTGAGAAACACAAAAATAAACCCTTATGAAGGTTTGCCATCAGAAGCCCATTTGGCCAAGCCACCCATTAATTAAGATGCCCAAGAGCCATTCGTCTCGCATAAATACTAATTAGCAGCACACATCAAAGAGCTTCTCAAATACAACAGAACGATTAATTCAGTGATTTCCAAAATAAGTGATCTTCTTTTATTTAAAAAAACTCTTTACATTTTCTAAGTACTTTGTTTTCCTAAAACGACTGGCGGGTTCTCAGAACTGCACAGCCAGGCACTGGGGGGTGGGACACAGGCTCCCTCTGGGCTGTCCCCGGACAAGCCACTTGCATGCGGCTCCCTCCCCCTCCGTCTGCTCAGCGGAAATAAACTCTCTTGCACGCTGTGGCCAAAGGCAGGCCAGCCTACTTGGGAATACTCTGTGTTCTCATTAAGTTATACGAAGTAACTCTAAGGCATCTGAAAAGCGACTCCATGCCACCCAGAGGATCTTTACGCAGCTGGTTAACAGATACACAACTCTTCAGGATTCTGCCGGGCCTGGAGGTGACTGTTACACACATGGACTGGCACTGTCACGTGGTTCGGGTTAAAGGGCACTTGTGACAGCACCGTGGGTGAAACAGCTTCAATACATGCTATTTTCCTAAAGACACATACAGTATCCCTACATTGTGACTATAAAGAAAATATAGTCACCAGAAAAAAGCTGCTGGCCGCGAACATCATATGTTCTCTCCCGGCCACCGTGTTAGATGTTCAAGTTCTCTCCCCACTGGGAGCCCCGCGCTCTTCCCACACTCGGGAGCATCTCCACGGCTCTGAGTCACAGACTCCGGCCTCTGCTTTGATTCTGCCCGCCCAGCGCGCTTGCTTTTGGTGTGAGCCTGCGGGGTCTGGCGGGCGTGTCAGGAAGTCGCTGCTGAACTGCCCTCCGCTGCTCGTGGACACACGGCTGCTTTACGCCCGGGTGGGCTCCAGAGGCCACGAGCAAACACTCTCAAGCGCAAACTCAGCAAAGAAACCCAGAGCGGCAGCCCAGACTGGACTCGACAAAGTCACAGCACCTGAGTATCAGATGCTGGGGCGGTTTCTGAAAGGCGAACGGAACAACAGGGCTCCAAACCGCTCCCTGTTGTAAGGGAAGTATAGTATGGATCTTGTCGGAAGCCTCGGCTGCAAGGAACCCTGATGAGGCGCAGAAGACACCCACCCACACACCCTACGCTGCAGCCCCGCGCCCGCGGCCCTGTCCAGACCAGCCACGCTGCTGGCTCTCCCTCTGCCACTGTGCTCTGGCATTTCTTCTTTCCTCTCCCATGGAGACGACTTCCTGTCTGTGAAACCAATGCGTCTTTCCAGAAGAGTCGGGCAAGGCCAAGAGACCCGGCAGGTGAGCAGCGCACGCAGACTCATTTGAAGGCCACGCCGTCCCTAACTGCGGATTCACAGGAAGTAGCAAAGCTAGTGCAGGGAGCTCCCAGGTGCCCGGTTTCCACCATGGTGAAACCTTACACAACCATCAGGCGATGTCAGAACCCAGGAGGTGGCACGGGGGCAACGTGTGAACACCTGTAAGTCACTTTATTACATGTGTGCATTTGTGAAACTGCCACTCAACCAAGACACAGAGTGATTCAGACTCACTGCCGAGAAGTCCTGCAGGTAGATCGAAAAGCACACTGCATTTTCTTCTGTCATTTCCAAAACATCAAACTTTTCCCTGAGGGTTCTGAGAAAACCCAGTTTCTTTGTGAAACAGTTACCGTCATAAACGGCTGTTTTTCCCTGGGTCCCGACTACCTACAAAGAGCGCTCTGCTCATGGCTGCTTAATAACTACAGATTAACTCGAGGACTGTCAATGGCAAAAAAGACCGTAAACGTTAGAAAAACGTATTTTTTATTCTTCATTTTGCCTCTAAGTAAGGTTTATAAACTAAGCACTGTTTAAGTTAGGACTTTATTTTTAAAAGTGCTCTTCTTTTTACATGAAGTTCATTCCTGTTCATGTATAAAAGGAGGATTTGTTTTCTTACAGGTTCTTTACAAAATGCTCTGGACCGAGCCTCAGCAAGCCCGGCAGCCTGGGAAGCGGGCCCCACGCACTCCAAGGACGGTGCTCGTGCTGCACGGGGAAGCGAGGGCCCAGGGGCTGCCAGCGTCCGGGGGCTCTTCAATCTGCAGGCGACAGGGTCAAGCCGACCAATCCGCAATGTGTTGCAACTGCCTGCCGGGGCCACCCCGACAAGACAATGGAGTCCGCACAGCATGTCACTCTGGATGTGCAGCATACAATGAAGAAGCACCAGACATGGGAAGCAGCAGCAAACGTGACCGATAATCAAGTGATTCAAGTCAACAGAAGCAGAACCAGAGCTGACACAGACATTAGTCAGCAAGCCAGGCTTTCAAAATGACGGTGATCAGTAGACGTGCACTACGGAAGCACAGGAGAGGATGGCAGAACAGGTAAACACTGTGCTCACCTCCTCTTACAACCACATCAAAAAGACAACTAAACTACAGAGCAAGCCTAGCTGAACTGAAGTCCTCCCACAAAGGACACACAGAAGCAGCCACATGAGGCTGGTGGGAGGCGCCGGTCCCATACCGCTGTGTGGCAGCTGCAAGTCAGGAGGGTATCTCAGCTGCGGAGGTCACACCTGAGGAGTGAGGGTCCCGGACCTTCACCGGGTTCCCCAGCTCAGCATTCCAGGGCCAGGGGGAGAGTCCCCACAACTTCCTACTGTGACAGCCAGCAGGTCTCCGGTTGCGGCTGAGGGACGTTGAGGGCCGCTGGGGACCCAGGCACGCTTCTTAGCGAGCCCACACACAGACCGACGTGCTCGCTCTCAGCTCCAGCACCAGGGCAGCAGCTCGAAAGGCACAAGGGCCATATGAGCAGGAACTAAACATCTGGTTCTGGGGGCTGGCAGAAGCCGTCGCTGCTTTGCTGAGCACTCCTCCACCGGGCAGATGCCGCAGGCACCATATCCAATCCTCCACCGACCTGGCTAACGCCATCCGCGTGGCCCTGTGACTCCCTGAGACCCCACCCCAAGCCCTCTACCAGCTTCCCCATGCAAACCGTCTGCCCTGGCTCGTACCCCACACAGGCAGTCTCCGGCTCAGCAGTCCCAAGCCCGGCACTGGTGGTAGCCGGCCTCAGTTTGCAGCTCAGCCTCTCCCAGGCACCCCCAAGCCCAGCACAAGTGGCAACCAGCTGCAGACCACTTTGTAGCTCACACCAGGTGGCCTGAGGCAGGGCACAGCCAGCACCAGAGCCTCTCCAAGAGGCCCCACAACCAATACGTCTAGTACGCAGCTTCAGACCTCACTGGACCACAGCCAACCACGTGCACAAACGACACAGAGCAGACTGGGCAGGCCCCAGAGCCCTGATAAAGGAAGTCGTGCTCCACAGGGTCAGCCCGGCCTCACAGCTCCCCCACAGCAGTCACGGCCGGTCCTCACAGCCCGTCTGCCTGAGGGTCAGCCCCTCCCACCAGGTTGCCAACAGCAACCAAGACTCGTCCACAACAGGAGTGCACACACAACCCACACAAGGGACACACCTGGAGCATCCAGCTCAAGTGACCAGGGAGACTGTGTCACTGGATCCCACAGGACACCTACTACATATACTACATACAACCTCTCTACTGAGACCAGGAGATCAACCAGCTCTACCCAAGACACAGACACAAACACAGGGAGGCAGCCACAATGGAGACAAAGAAACACGTCCCAAATAAAAGAACAGAACTCAGCTCCAGGAAAAGAACTACACAAAATGGAGACAAGCAACCTACCAGGTGCAGAGTTCAAAACACTAGTTATAATAATGTTCAGTGACCTCAGGGAGAACATCAACAAAGACAGAAGAAACATAAAAGTGGAGATAGAAAACGTAAGAAAGAGCCAGTCAGAAATGAAGACTAAAATAACTGCAACGAAGAATGAACAAGAAGGAATCGACAGTGAATTAGATGAAGCAGAAGATCAGATCAGCGAGTTGGAAGACAAGGCAGTAGAAAACGCCCAATCGAAACAGCAAAAAGAAAAAAAAGAATCCCCCCAAACGGGCACCATGTAACAGACCTCTGGCGCAACACACTTGCTGACCTTGTGTCTAGTCTTTCTATCCAGTAACGCTCGTGGGCGCTGGAGCCTCCACCTATCATCACTGTCTTTCCCTCCCATTTCTATCAGCTGTCTCGGGTATTTCAGTGCCCTCTTACTAGACACACACTTGTAACTGCTGTATTTTCCTACTTCATTGACTCTTCTATCATTATCGAATGTCCCTCTTCATCTCTAGTAAGTAGAGAAAAAGCCTTTTTTGTTTTAAGTCTATTCTGTATGATGTCAGCATAGCTACTCCAGCTTTTGCTGTGGTTGCTGTTTGCATGATATATCCTTTTCCATCGTTTTACAATTTCAGTCTATTTGTATTTTTGAATTTAAACAATGTCTGCTATAGACAACATACAGTTACATCATGTGCTTTTATTCAATCGAAGAATAATTGCCTCTTCATTAAATTATTCTACCCATTTACACTTAAATACTGATATAGCTGGATTTATGTCTACTATTTTACTTTTTGTTTTCTATATATGTATTCATGCCCTTTTTGTTTTTCTATTCCTTCCTTACTGTTTTCTTTTGCATTAAGTGACTACTTTCTAATGAAGCATTTCAATTTCTTTAATGATTTTTTTATGTTATAATTTTTTGAGGCTGTTTTTCCATTGGTTTGATTCGTTTTTTAGTGATGGCTTTAGGTTTTGAATGTATATTTTATCTTATCCAAATGGGCTTCTGATTTATACCAGCTTAATTCCAGGGATTGCATAGGATTGTTATTCCTTTATAGCTCTATTTGTTATTCCTGTCACCCCCCCCATAGTATTTTTAATAGACATTGTAGCAATTAATGTTATAAATCTGACAATACATTGTATAGTAAGTTCTTTACCCGTAGTGTTCCTCACACACACCTCCTCTGTGCTGTTACTGGAAGTGTGTTACACATACATTACATCGCAGCCCCAACAGCTCGTTACATGCAACTATATAGCACACGATGTCACGTGACTGACTTTTAAATGGGTGAGGAGAAGAAAGGAGAAAAGCGGGGACGCTTCCGCCCTGTATCGTCACGGGGTCACCTTCACAGGCGCTCTGCTCTCTGTGTGGACTCAGGTTGCCATCTGGGGTCACGTGCTTCCACCCCAAAGCCCTTCCCTTGGTGTTTCTGGTAACGTGACATCAGCACAGCAAATCCTCCCTGTTTCTGATTATCTGAGAAAAGTCACCCTGTTGCCTCCTGGCCTCCATGGTTTCCGCTGAGAACTCTGCTGCTCCTCTCACCGGGTTCCCTTCAGGTGACGCCCCGTTTTTCTCTCCCTGCTTTCAAGCTTCTCTCCCCGGTTTTGATTGTCACTACTCGTCCTCGGATGTATGTCTGTGGAGGGAGCTCTTGGTGTTTAATCCCACTTGGAGTTCGTTGAACTTCCTGGACATGCAGGTTACTGTTTTTCGATGAATTTGTGAGGTTCACAATCATTTCCTCGCATGTTTTCTGTGCCCCTTTCTCTGTCCCTCTGGCATTCCCGCGGTACATGTGTTGTCACACTGGATAGTGACCCACATTTCCCTGACGCTCTGTTCATGGTTCTTCATTTGTTTTCTCTCTAATCATCAACTTGCATAATGTCTATAGATCGATCTACAAATTCACTTCTTCTGCCAGTTCAAATCTACAGTAAGCCTCGCTAATGAGTATTTTTATTTCCGTTATTTCCCTTTCAGTTCCGTAATTTCCGTCTGGTTCTTTTTCTATAATTGCTATCTCTTCATTGACATTCTCTATCTGATCTGATGTGATCACCAGATCTTCATTCACTGCTTTGGTTGTGAGTTCTGTTTCTCTGCACAGGTCACAATGGCTTCTTTGAAGTCTCCTGGGGATGAAGCTGACAGGTAGTTTCTGTGGGCTGCTCTTCTCCCGGTCTGCGGGTTCCATGCTTCTGTTTCCATGCGTGCCTTGTTGTTGGAAATCAGACTTTCTGATACTATACCGTAGCTCCTCTAGGTCCTGGGAAGCTGCCACCCTTCTGGGAATGTTGTTGTCATCGCTAGTTTATTTGTCCAGTGACGGCTGGACTGTTTTCATGAAGTTCGCTGCCCCATACAAGGGTCCAGTTTCCGGTGCTGCCCCTCAGGAAGGCCGATTTAGTGACAGCGTCTCTTTTCTCCCAAGATTAACATGGTGCATAAGTACATACACAAAGCCAATTAAAAATATAACTGAGAAATGACGATACGTCCCTTAAAAAGGACTCACACTTATCCTGAAGATCTATCGATACAAAATTATACGATTTGGGGGGAACGGTTAAAAACATCCACACAATCACCACTGACCAGTCATTAATAAGAAGATTCCACTTTAAAACTGATTCCATGAATTTAAATATATTTTAAATTAGTAAATGCCAATATTGTAAAAAAATTAAAAATTCTCACCATCCTTATTTAAACTGAAACAAAATCCAAAATATAAACTAGATAATCTAAAATACATAAGAACCTTTCTCTGTAGTTAGTTGCCAAAAGAAAAAAAAATTAAAAATAAAAACACAAACTGAAAAATACATAATTATTTAGAATAATAAAAAGACATGTCAATCTCGATTGGAAAGTTTAGCCTTTACTGCTCCTTGGCTCCACTTTTCCCTCTTACAACAAAGAATGTTTGTGGCCAGATTTCACCACCTCGAAAGGTCAGGTTCCCTGGTCATAAATCCTCCTGCGTGATTCTGACGTGTTCCAGAAGGAGGAGCTACCGGGCTCTTCGAGGGAGCTGCGCCCAGCTCGCGGGGCGGCACGCGGGGCACGCTATGCTGCAGCGCCGGGGGAAGGCCCTGGGGCAGGCGGTTGGCGGCAGTGGCTTGCGTGCCCACAACAGGGGTTCTGTGTCCCTCGGTACCCAAGCTCGGAATGTGGCAATATAAAAATAGCAAAGACCCTCGGTCACGTGGTCAGAAGGGGTCTTGTTCTTGGTGCTCTTTATCTCAGCTGTCAACACGTGGTTGAAATAAGCCACACACCTTTGCTAAGGAAATGAAGATGATTTTAAGTAGGCAAATCAAAAACAATTTCAAATGACTTTGTTGACAGAGAGTGACAGCCCTGAAGGACAGCATCAAGCGACAGCCGCTCCAGTGACAAAGGCACTGACCCACCGCCTCCGGTTTGCCACCACGTGCTCAAAAGCCGTTTACAGAATGCAGTAAATGTACTTACCAAATATTTCCCCTCCACTAGCATATTCTGTCACCAGATAAATCATCCGCTCTGTCTCCATAACCTGGTGCAAAGGCAGGAAAGTGACAGATAGTGACACACATGACAGGCTGACATCATGAGAAGAGAAGCTAACGACTCCTCTTTTGTCATTTGAAATGATTAACACCCACTACTGCTTAAGCAACCTACACCGGTGGGGTGGACAGACGTAAACGTCCCTGAGGTGAAAGGAGGGAACTAGTGATTCCTCCTCGTTCTGAAAAGCAGGAAGTACTTGCTCCTGAGAGACAAGGCCTCTGCAGTTTCTTAAGCTCCACAGAACCGCCAAGAACCAAAAAGTTCACATTTAACATCCACCGCCCGAAGCTCACAATGTCCCCCAGACCCAACCAAAACAAACAGCCTTAGGGAAAAAATGGGAATCGCTCAAAAACTGCGGGAAAATGACATATGGCTGTTTTGCAGAAATTACAAATGACAATTTTCCTTTCCCTTACCCATTTATTCAAAACTGGGACAATAATATAAATATTCAACACTTCAAGTATATAAATTACTCATTTGTATTTTGTCCTGGTCTCTATTTTGTCAATTTATATTTTATACATAATTTTATTTTTATATACAACAGATAAATATTTAATATATAATTATATAAACATGATACTCATATACAATTATATATACTATAATAAATAATGATGAGGTTATATACTAATATCTTTTGCTAATATTGGGTACTTGTTTTTATTAGTTGTAGTGTGTGGTCCACAAGTCCTTTCTTCCTTTTTACCTTTTTCATTAAATATTTTTAAAGTAGCACATGAGCATAGACGCTCAGTATCTAAACAAAGGAGCAGCGGCCACGCGGACCAGCTTGTCCCTGTCATTCTAGCGCAGTCCCGTCCAACAGAAACCCAATGAGCCTCATCTATGATTCTCATTTTCTAGTAGCCACCTTAAAAAGCTAAAGAAGGTGAAATTGGTTTTAATAAAAATTTTCATTACCCCAGTATGTCCAAAATATTATTTCAAAAAGCTTTTTAAACTGTAAACTTCCTCAGTTTTTCCATTCAAATTAACTTCAATAAAATCGGAACTTCAGGTCCTCATTCAGTCTCACCACGTCCACGTGTGGCTAGTGGGGGTCGCTTTAGGCAACACAGTTCTGCTTCCCCGTTAGCACACGGTTCATGATTTTGTCCTTATCATTAACGTTGTCGCACAGTAATGCCATTTAACAGTATTGCGTTTGCCTTATAAGGGGTCTCCGCCTCTTTCCAGCGGTTTCAGGTACTCCACTGGACAAGTGCCCGGTACCCGATCTAACAACCATCTCATTCTTTTTTCTCTTCAATTTTTAGAAACTCTATACGTAGTAGTGAAATCGACCCATTACTTGTCACACGCATTTACTCCCATATTGATTTATATGACAGAAGTGCTCTAATACATGCAGGTGTTTAGAAAAAATAAAAAATAAATGTCATCGTGTCTACATGGCCCATGGCCTTTTACTGATGCATTACTCAATTTTTCAGGATCTAAAAAGCTCCCGATGTAGTCACCTGGATTTGGCTCACTCTATGAACCTGAGGAGGCTGAAGCTTTTGGCAAACGACCTGAAAACTCCCCTTGACACCCTACGCCGCCAACCTGACAGCCCGTCAGCGAGCAGGCTCAGGACCTCCCGTTAACAACGCCAGCTGCCAGCGGGCAGCTTTACAGCTTCAAAGAGGGCACTGCTCTGCGCCAGGGCTGACAGTCAGGACTCTTACAGGCTAGTGGCATGGTGGGTGAGAAAGGGACACGTGCAGAACTCAGTCATGAGGTTAATGCCTGCAAGTTAACTCATCGAGAAAGGTCAGCCCAGCAGACCGGCCATTATTTAAAGATGATTTGGTTTAAAAAGTGAGGTCAGGCAGTAGGGGTAGGAAGGAAGCAGAGGTGAGACACCTCTGAGTTCGCAGCTACAGCACAACGTAGGTGTGATTCACGTAATTCAACCTGATAATTCCCTACCAGTCGCCTCCTGCCGACCTAAGTCCCTCCTGCCGACCTAAGTCGTTTCCTTACGTGAGCAGCTGATGCCAGACAAGAGCCCTGAAGCTGTAGCCTTAACCACACGCGCTTTCTTTTCCACGACACTGACAGACTCCGTGAGCTGGCCGGGTGCACGTGGATACACTCTCTGCGCTTGGACACGCGGTCCCGCGTCTGGGCCGGTCCCCATTCACTGCCGACTCGGAGCAGCGAGCTCCCCTGCAGCTCGGGGTGCCGGCTGGCCCGGGGGAAGCCGTGCGCAGGACGCAGGCCCAGCCCGGGGCTGCCAACACAGTGCGATCTGAGAAGCACCCGAAGCCCCATCTCTCCCCAAAGCTCTCTCCTGCCACCGAGCTGAGGCAAGACGCCCCTCCTAGCTGGCTACACATTCCAGCAGGGGCACTCACTGCTTCTGACGTAGAGCCAGGGCAGCCGTTTCACGAGGCATGGAAGATGCATGTCTCTCGGGAAGTTAAGAAGACTGGATTAGAAGTCTCTTCCAGTATTCAAACTAAATCTGAGTTATCCAAACAACTACATGCACCTTGGGAAACTAAAAACTACGTCAGGACCCTACTAGCACAGAAAGGAGGGAGGTTCGGGCTGACACAGGGGCCATTCTACAATGTCCTTTGTCACTGCAACACATAACGTGATCCCAGAAATCAGTACTTAAGCAACGTTACAAAAATCTTATTGTATTCATCGCTAGCTCTTCATCTCTCAAAATTCTCTGTCCCATTCTGTTTCAGAATTCTGATGTTAGTAAGTTCTTGCCATCTTCCGAATGATCTTTACGTGTAATTCTCTTGAAGAATGGCGTTCAAGGTTTAAAGAACAAATTAGGAAGTCAGCAGTGAACGGGCAGCGGGAACGTGAGCTGAGTGGGGCCGGGGGGAGGGAAAGCAGTCGGATGAACAGATGAACACGTGCCCGCCTGCCCCACCCGCCTTCCCAGGCTGCCCCCCGCTGCCCTCCGGGGTGCCTACCTGGTAAAGCCGGATGATGTGGGGGTGCCAGAGCATCTTCATGATCTGAACCTCCCGGAAAATCTTCTTCAGGTTCTCCTCGTCTAGCTGGGTCTTGTCTATGATCTTGATAGCAACCTGACAGCAGGGGGGGGGAGAATTTTACTCTGACGCACTCACTGTTAAAAGCAGTTTACTAAGGACAACTAAGCCCACTTTAAGTTAGGACATTCCACGAAACACCAGCTGCCTACTGTGTTTGCAGAATGTCAATGAAGAAAATGAATTTACTCCTTTTAAACAGAGAGGAAATGGATTTTTAGCAAGTTGGTCTCAAAGGAACAGACTCAGAATGCTAATGGGTCTTCTGCCATCTCTTAAATTTGCTCGGTGACAAAACAGTTCATTACTCCACAGATGTGGTTACAGTCTGGGCAGACGACGCTTGGTACAGAGAACAGTACCCAGGGCCTCCGATCGGGACAAGAAGCCCCTGTCGTAAGTGCGTGATGATCAGGCCCAACCCAGAGTTCCTGGGACGCGTGGGGTTCCTGGGATGCGTGGGGTTCCTGGGACGCGCGGGGTTCCCAGGATGCGCGGGGTTCCTGAGACGCGCGGGGTTCCCGGGACACGCAGGGTTCCGGGGATGAGCGGGGTTCCTGGGACGCGCGGGGTTCCTGAGACGCACTCGCCTCCCCCACGTGGGGTTCCCGGGACGCGCGGGGTTCCCGGGACGCGAGGGGTTCCTGGGACACGCGGGGTTCCTGAGATGCGCAGGGTTCCGGGGATGAGCGGGGTTCCCGGGACGCGCGGGGTTCCTGAGACGCGCTCGCCTCCCCCACGTGGGGTTCCCGGGACACACGGGGTTCCTGGGATGCGCGGGGTTCCCGGGACGCGCGGGGTTCCTGGGACGCGCGGGGTTCCTGGGACGCGTGCGCCTCCCCCACGTGGGGTTCCCGGGACGCACGGGGTTCCCGGGACGCGAGGGGTTCCTGGGATGCGCAGGGTTCCCGGGACGCGCGGGGTTCCTGGGATGCGCGCGCCTCCCCCACGTGGGGTTCCCGGGACGCGCGGGGTTCCTGGGACACGCGGGGTTCCCGGGACGCGCGGGGTTCCTGGGACGCGCGCGCCTCCCCCACGTGGGGCTCCCGGGACGCGCGGAGTTCCCGGGACGCGAGGGGTTCCTGGGACACGCGGGGTTCCTGGGCTCACTGACAGCAGCTGTGGTGGCGACAGGGGCCACATGCTGAGCTTTCGCGGTGTGTGGGGTAGAACTCTTCAATGCGTCCTAAATACTTGCTTTACAGCAAGTACGAACTCCTTTAAACCTCACAACACCCCATATGATTATTCGCCCTGTTCTACAAATACAAAAACTGAGACAGAGGTTACGCAATTTACCCAGATGAATTCATCTGCATTTGCATGTAGCAGATCCAGGGATGAAGCTCAGGCAGCTTGGCTTAACAGTCAAATTCCTGATGGTGACACTGTAAGAATCTGAACATCTTTCTGTGCTGTACACTCGAATATACAGCGTCAGCACAAAGCATCTACTTACTCTGCTCATTATTCTTAAGATTCCCAGCAGCCCATACATTTTAGAACAGAATAAAAGATGAAGAATTCTTTTTAATCTACTAAATCTAAACTTCCGATCGATTTTCAGTAAAATACTGAAAATATTTGTGTTGCCCCAGAATATCTCCGTATGCCAGTTTCAATTACTCAGGCAATACGTAATCAATGAATATGAGTTGGGTGAAGGACCAGAATTGGCTGAATTGTAGCCACGTTCCAGTTTTAAAATTCCGATTCTATTAATATATATGCTGGGAGGTCAAGAAAACTTATTGAAGAAAAACAGAAAAAACAGGAAAGCAAACTACCGGCAGTAAAATTTTTAGTCCAGAGAAACACAGACTGCACGGAGCTACACAGGGCCGGTGACGCAGCCGCGTGGCGAGCAGCTAAGTCACTCCAAGGGGAGCTGCTCCCGACTCAGACGCAGGGGGACGGGGAGGGGGGCAGGGACAAGGAGACAACCTCAGCCCCACTCAGAGCACGCCTGCACCCCGCCTGACAGCAGAATGGGACAAAATGAGCCGGCGTAGCTTGGGCTACACACATTACCAGACACAGATTGAAGTTCAAGCTCACAACCTTGTAGGGAAAGAAATGTGTGACACAGTCAACCGCTACAGCTGTGCACACGGTAGCAGCAGAACAGAAGGCACGATGTTACCTTCGCCTGGGGGGACATGAAAAGACAGGGAAAGAGTTCACAGAGAAGGTGTCACCTGAGAAGAGAAAGAACTGGGACAGGTAGGAAAGAGGGTAGAAAATACTTGGGGGAGAAACAGCAGAATCATGAACCAATCTCAGCAGCTGTCAGAAGTCCCGAACGCCGTGAGCCCCGACCGCTGGCATGTGTACTTCTCGTTACTGGGCCAAGTCACATACAGGACCTTCACTCCAAAAATGGGTCTGGCATCGGCACCTGGTTCTCTAAGAACACCCCACCCCCGCGCGCAAAAAAATAAATAAAAATCACAGTATGCCATGTCCTTTGACAGGACAAATACCTGGGTCCTAACAGTAATTACTTACTACCCAGCTCTTGCGCACAAACAGCACGTTACAGTTCACAGAGCCTGTCACAGGCCTAACGGGCTTATAGCAGAGCGCCCCCCGCCCCTGTGCTGAGAATGGGCGACAGGAGCACCCACGGTCACAGGGGAGGGGACAGCGGGTCACCTCCAGTCTCGTGGATCCTCCCTTGTTTCCCGCAGAGAAAGTACTGCCGCTTTCCACGCGTGCCACCGCGCACCGCCGGCTGGGGAGCGTTCCTAGGACGAGTTCACTGTCAGCTACCCGGGGGCTGGGCCTAGACCCCCACTCTGCTCACGCTCAGCGGGTGGAGTCACAGCAGTGGACGGAGGAACGTCAGAAACGAACAGGGTGGGGGCGGCGGGGCGGCCTCAGGGCCTGCAATGCATCGGACCATCTTTGCTCTGTTCTGCGCCCACGAGAATCGGGGTCACACTGGAGTGTGGGGGGGACTGGGGGGTCTCCTGGTTCATTGCAGACTCGTCTGAGGTAACAGGTCTCCACAAGGTAAAGAGAGAAGCAAACCCAGCCGCCCAGGAGAACAGTCAGCTGTTACGATCTTACAGGGAACGCTCTGAACAAGCCTTTCTAGGTTCATGAACATGGTGACCCAGTACGGATGCAGGTTTACGTTTCAGACCAAGTACATGTAACGTCACGTACAGGGAACATGCGTCTACATACTAAAATGTACTTGCGCCTTTTCAGGGAAAACTGCATCAAGTACAATCTGTTCTTAGAAGGTGGAAACACAGAGGTTTTAAAAAACGGGAACATCTAATTCCCATCCACTCGTCAGTGAGGTTGGAGACTCAACAAGTCACAGAGCTGGCACTGTGCCCCGGAGCTGATGCCACGTCGAAGGGAAAACTGGGCTGTGTCACTGCCGGGGTTCAGAATCTTGGAACTGTCCCTTTATTTACAGCCATGAACACACCATTTAACTTTCCCAAGGCTCCTCATCTCTAAAATGTGGGCAACATTGAAGCCTACATCGAAAGTTGCTGGGAATCAACTCCGCTAATACAGGCAGCCCGTTTATATAACGCCCGGCACGTGTGAAACACGAAACATAACCCGGTGCAAGTACTGCTACTGTTTACTTCTCTAGAATCCAGCCCTGAGCTTCAGGCCTCCCTTGGTAAGGATTAGCTCTGTGTCCCTCAGCAACATGATCCCGGGTCTGAAACACATCAGTTCCTTAGTCCCGGATGAGCTGGGGGCCAAGAAGCAGAACGGACCGTTTGTGCGCAGCGTCCAGAAACCACCGGCTGCTTCAAGCTGCTGTGGGAAGAACATGGAGCGGGTGCAGCCGGGGAAAAAATGGATTCCACTCGGGAAAGTCACACGGAGCCGCAGGGCCAGGCCCCCTCATCCGTGCTGAGCAGCTAACCCCAGAGAGCAGGACCCGGTGCCGCCGGGCACGCGCCTCACGGCACCACTGGACCGAGAGGGCAGCTCCTACAGCCCAGCTCCCCACTCAGCAGCCAAGTGGAAAGCGCGGGCGTCCAAAGGGCAAGCCAGTCCCGAGGCTGAGACACCGCCAGCAGGTGCTGGCCAGCAGGTGTCAGGATTTTGAGAAAACCGGAAGAGATCAAGGATTACGGGCTTTTCCTGCTACAGGGGACTGGAGGATCTATCAGACAGGCTTTTAGCAACACCAGCTGCTTGGAAAATTAAACGGATCCCTAAAGGTAAACTGGTAGGAAAGCAGAAGATAAACTCTCAAACAATGCTTGTAGATTGGTGCTGAAAATCCACCACTCACATACTTGCACGTGCAGAGGAAAAACGAGGACACTCCCAACACATTAGCAAGAGATCCTATACGAGTACTCCTTAAGTTTGCCTGTTCTACACAGAATTCTTTTCTCTTGCAAAGAGCACGATTTTGTGAATTGGCACTAATTAAACATGGCATTGTAGCAAGTATGTTGCTAAACAGATACAGATTGTAAGAGCCCTTAAGAATTTCCCTATTCAAGATATTTCCATTCAACAAACTCAACTTTTTTAAGTGGCAGGGGGGGTGAGGGGGGATAAATTTAGATTGTGCCAAATTTAAAGTCACAGTTCTTTTATTATGCATTCAACAAGGGGGGAAATAGCCATTTCCCCCTTTTCATTCTCGCTTCTAAACCACAGTTCCTTTAACGATTGCTTCATTTCTGCAAGCATGGTAATGCTCACAAGGAATGAAGTTGAAAATAACAGTGGTTCCTTCACAACGAGCAATCATTCACTTGCATAATCTTGTACCACGTTCACAGACAAGGCAAGGCGGCAGATGAAAAACCAACGGGCCAAAGACAAGTTCAGTGTTAAGGTCAAAGCAAACCACCCTTCCCCCTCCCCTCACCCATCAGGAGAGAGCAGGTCTCTCCATTCGGGGACGGCACCACTTAGGGAGAAAGTGCAAAGGCTGCACGTGCTAACATCCACCCCCCGAAGAAAAGAGCGCCCCTTAACCAGCGGCCGACGCACGCATGTAGCTTCACAGAGCACAGTAAACAGACGAGGGCGTTTAAGGAGGGAAGAGCAAACACGACAGCATTCAAGGATGGTTAAAGGGTAAAAAACTTCAGTTCTGACTACGGCCTCAGAATCTAGTGTAAAACCTGGTGAGTGCAGTTGATAACACTGTATTGTATCATCTAATTGGCTAAGGGAAGTAGAACTTAACCGTTCTCCCCCAAAACAGAAAAGGCAGATACGAGGTGAGGGGTGTGTTGATTAACTTGATAAGGGGGAAATCTTTCCCAACGTATAAAATCATCGCATTATACACTTTAAATATCTCACAATTTTACTTGTCAATTATGCCTCAATAAAGCTGGGGAACAACAGCTCATTTCACCCGCTTCTTTTTACTTGTGAAAATAAATTTGCGTCCCGTAGGCGGCCCGCACTAGACAGGGCAGCTCGGCACCGACCACGGCCACGAGCCTTCCGTTAAAGCCGGCAGTGCGGGCAAACGGCTCCCTGAAGGCCTGCCTGCAGACGGACTGCCGTTCCTGCCCGAAGGCAACTGCGCCGGCGGCGGGCACTCGGCCCTCCAGCGCCGCCCCGGGAGAACCTTGACACGCGCCGCGCGCAGGCTATTCTGTCGTGCTGGCCGCGTGGCCCGTTACAGCGGATTTCACCGAAATGCTGGCCACCGGAGACCGGTTCAGGTGGCGATGAGGCTGAATGTTTATATAGAGAATATAGTTACTGTGTGATATTTATGATGTACCGCAATTTGTACAATGTATTATTTTAGAAATGCTTTATACTCAGTCAGTTGCCTGCCATTCTTGTTCCAGTGCAGAAAAATATTGCTCTTTACCCGTGAATGTGAAAATGTCCCCTAAACAGGGAGAAATTATAGCAAAGGAAAACAAAAAAGAAATAACCATTTTAAAATGGAAAGACAAGCGGGACAATTAAAAAGCAAAGCAAATCAAGAAAATCATATGGGAAGCCGGGATGGCTCAGTGGGTTAAGATCTTAACTTTGCAGCCCCGGGGACCGAGGATTGAATCCCGGCCCCGGCCCATCTGAGTAATAAGGGTATTCAGATAAATTAATTACAGTCTAGAAATTAATGAACTGATATTACTAGATGAGTCTTCCCTTATAAATTAATAAGGGTTTGCTTGTCCGTCTGGACCTTACGACACTCATCACTTCCGTTATAACTTAATCTGTTGTAGTCTGTTTACATCAAACTCTTTCACGTCCAATTGCTCACCTGCATCTTCGAAAACACCCACATAATGTCCAAAACAAACCAGAAACATAAGCTTCCATTTATTATTCCAAGAAAAATGAGGTTTCTTTTTATAAAGAAAAGTTAGAGCAATAATGAACGTGCAAAAAGAGATACTACTACTGTTTTAAAAAGTTACACTTTGTAACACAGTCCCTTAATAGCAAGGACGCAGCACACCTATTAATAGATTCTTTTTTTTTTTTTTATCTTTTCAT